>KZ062782.1:47695-107056 GCA_002091835.1 Anopheles maculatus
TTCTTTGGTAATTTCCGGTCATCCTTGCTGCCACCAAACAGGCCTGCTTGGTGAAAATGATTGAGAACCTTTAACTGTGGAACGGGATGTGGTTTTCTGGGGTTCGGCTGGGAGTCGGGAGACCCCCCAGGAAAATTCGTACAAGTAAACACTGTACACGGGAGGCGAGAGCAAATCTTTCGTTTATTAAATAATAAATCAGCTACTCCAAACCACCCCGCTTTTCCATTTGATTTTCTCCGTGCGCTTGCTATTTACCCGAGGGACGTTACGCTTTTCCCCGGAGCTATGATTTTTCATTACTGGAAGCTGTTTTCATCCTGTTGCGGGTCCGCTCCTAGACCAACAACAACAACACCGGATAAAGCAACTCGAAAAGCTCTCGGCTCGGTGAGGGAAAAACTTATCGACCAGAACAAGCGCTACCAGCGTTTCCACCTTCCCCATCTTCACCATCCCAAAGCTAGGGGCCATTTCATTCGGTTCCATTCGTAATCACTGCGAACGTTTTAGCTCATCGACGAATTAGTCAGGCGAGACCGCGTTTTATAGGATTTGAAATGTTCACCAAATGCCGGCATCCCCGAGCTAAATATCGGCAAAATGTGTCATCCCGCCAGCTGGTACTTTGGCCGCCGAGGCCTGGCACCCGCCACAATTAATTTGATAACTTTGCGACCGTGTTTCCCGTGTTTTGTTTGTGTCGCGCCGCTTGTGTCGCGCACCAACACATTCCTCCCCTCCCAACGGGATGATCCCATTAGGCTAATGACGGTGTTAATAATTTCCAGCGAAACGCAACCAGTTATCTGTCGTAGCGCCTTTTATTCAAAAACATCCGCCATGCCGTGTGATTTGTTACCGATTTCGCAAATAATCGTTGCTGCGTTGAAACACGTTGAGTAAAAACAAAAGGATTTTCCAACGAGCTTAAGCAGTACGGATGCGGAAGTTAAGCTTGCAGCATCCATTGTGATTGGCGGCAAGTTCCACACGCGAAACAAAAAGTAAAGAATAAAAGTTTTTTAATCAAACGCTCTTGGTGCGCCCTCCCCCGAAAGTGACACAAATTTAAAACGTGACATTCTCCGGGGGTGATAAAACGATGGCAGCACGCAAATCCTTGGAGAAAATGGACAACCGTGCAATGGATTCCGAATTCTTAAGTTGGTGTTTCGTGTTGTTTTTTTTTTAACCAATGCTTAAATGCATGCGGTAAGGCGACATTCAGGCGCCGCCGGACACAACCCGGAAACAGGGAAATGGCAAATAAAATATAAAATTCACGTTCCTTCAATTTGCGTGACTTTGCTGGTCGGAGCGATAGTTTGAGCGATGCCTGGAGCATTAGCGAATGCATACATTGCGGTATTAAGCACACTGGTTCACAGGGCTGTAAATGGAGGAATGGTTTTTGAAATAAATAATATTTACAGTGCACTCCACAGCCGCTAAGATTAAAGTGATGTTATGCAGTCGAACCATTAGGCGGTCAAATGTTCAGAATCCTCTTATAGATTTATGGAAGCAAAAGCATCCCGATGCCCTTCGTTGTTTCAATAAAATAGTCACATCACAAAAACGATACATTAAATCTCGTCCCACGCGAGCTTTATGATAAATTCATTATCAACGAACCGGGTTTTTTGGGAGCGGGTTTTGATGGCGCAAAAATCGGTTTTTCTTTCTGCCAGCAAATAAAAACACACAATCGATAAATATCCACGCACACGCGCCACTCGCGTGTGCACAGGTGTTTTTATGCGAAAAGAAAAACTCCAACACACAAAACCATTCCCTAGCATAAAGCTTAGCCGTCCAGGTAGTGTACATGTGCAAGCCTATATATATCTCGCCTGTTCGCCATATAACTTATACTTTTCGCTGAAATAACGAAATCTGCAAATGGTGAGATTGAGCCTCCTTTTTCTCCTTTTTTTGTGTGTGTGCGTGACACCGTGTGGATGAGTTTGGAGCATTCACGGGCAGATAAATAAATTCATGAATGGGTTACCAAAGCAAAAAAAACGACGGCGGCAATACTACAGATGCACAATATTTTTTGATAAGATTTACGTTTATGAGTGTTACGGTGGTCAGCGAACGCGAATACTTCCCGTGAACCAGCGTAAACTAAAATAAAAGCACAATAAAATGGATGAGGTGTTGTATGTGTGCAGATATTCAACACTCGTTCCACTTTTTCCCTCTCGTTTTGGAGATGGCTCTACATGGACCCATTAGCTGGCAGCAAAACTGTTACAACATCAACAAAAAAAGATGATGAATACACGTTTAATACTGTTAAAATAATCTCTCACAAAACAAAAGTGAAACGAAATATAGGCCGCAAGAAGGAGCACTTCAATGAATTATACAAACGTATATAACCCCCGTATAATCGCCGGCCGTTGGAAATGTTGGAGCCCATCAAGCGTGGTGGGTTTAAATAAGCTCCCGAACTCCATATCCTCTGTTACCATTCATAACGTACCATTACAAGCTATACAGATGGTTAGAAACCTCTCTAGGTCTCCGATAATGTAATCTCTAATGATGTCGGCGCGCGATGACGATAATGTTCAGCCAAAGTTCATTAAACGCCAGAATACATTTGTATGTCATTTCAGATCGCCGAAAAACCGCACGATTCACCTGGCACCGTGCTCAGGAGCTTTTTCGGGAGTATGATGACAACCCTGGATCAATAAACATCAACAGAGGCACGTTATGAACAGCAACCACGGCCGACCTAGGGAACGACCGGTCGGTGGACGAAACAAATCAAATCTATATTGCCCAGGAAATGCATTCCGGGTCGTTCGGAATCGTTTTGATCGATAATAATGGTCATCAAATTTCGTTCGCTCCCCACCAACACCGTGTGTCCAGTGATGAAATCGATGTCATAATCGGATGAAAATATCGAGCGCGAAATGAAATGTTCAGCACAAATCACGAATCCACTCGGACTCGCCGGTGCCCGGTGGACCGTGAGCCACCATTCAAATTGACCATAAGAAATAACAATCCGTCACACGCGGCTGCAAAAAAAAATCAGCTTTTCCGTCACGGGGCGCACAACAAACGGTCCAATAGATACGCCAGCTTAAATAAAAACAAAGCACGGCGGGAACGGCTCCAATTGAAAAGAGTGCAAAAATTGGACCAAAATCAAAATCTAATCAAATTGTTGCTCCGCTCTAATCTTTTGCTTGTTTTCGTTTATGTTTTTTTCCCCGTTTTGTGTTGTGTTTGATTTTCCCCCTGTCAGAGTTTGCCGATGCCGATGCCTAAAATCAAACTAAAAGCACACATTCGCGTCCACAGGTTTACAACACAGAGCGGGCAAATCAGTCTCATTCTCTCTTCGTTAGCATATTCACTTCATCCACTTCATCCTGGACCGCGAGGACCAGGAATCTGGGCACTGATTGATTTAGGGGGAATGTGAAAACTCCGAACACGCACTTGTTACCGGAGTTCCAGCAGCTTTTTTGTTGTTCGCCCATTTCCCGTAAAGCACATTTAGCAAACGCACGGCCAAAGTGTGTTTAGTGGGCTGGAAAAAAAAGGGACGCTTTCACAAATTGTGCCGATTTTGGCTGGGATTGGGAAAGAAAAGCATTCAGGCACAAAAACGGACGACTTTGGTTTCTTTCGCGTTGGCCAATCGAACACAATTCGATTGTCCGTCATGTGGCTGCAGGCTAAGAGGGGTTTGATGAATCTCAGTCCGACTGTTTGCCTTGATTATTGGGAACACGTGTCGGTGTGTGGTTAAAGTAATAAGGAAAATGTGGTTCACTCACTATTACTGCTTCTATTTATTTTCCATCAAAAGAACTTTAAATGCACTTTAATGTTGATTTTTGTTAAATTTACAACAAACAAAGTATTAGGATGGTTTGATCGCTCGCCATGCATCGTTTTTCATTTCACGAATGTGCACATTAATTTCAACATAAACTTTATAGCACAATCATGCTGGGAAATTACCGACACACTTCAGACCGGTGTTCGATGTCAACGTTTCGTTGTTGTTTTTTTCTACGTTCCTTCACGATGTCACGAACAGACAATACATTTGACAGGCAGGCAGACGAAGCACAGAGTATATTGCATGACGTTGCAACATTCAAAAACAAGCTCTACATGTTCGCTTCGTTCTGATAAAGTGGAAGGTTCCCGAACTTGTGAAATCAAAATCAAGAAGATTCTCAGCTCAACCTCGCTGAAGAAGGAACGGTTTCTTGCTTTTCTTTCTGTGCACGAGGATGCTTCAATGCTGGTGCGCAACAGAATGCAACAAAACAGCCAAGTCTCCAATAGCTCGAGCCACGTACGAGCGAGAAAGCTTCAATTTGAAATTTATTGCAACCGGCGCCAAGAATGTGACTTTGCCCCGTGGTACGTATGCAACCCGCGTGACACTACCGGACGGGGGAACAAATTTGTACCTGAAGAAAAATTATGTGCTAAACATAAAAGACGAACATACCAAATGATTTCACCTCTCCACCGGGCGGCGCCACACACACACACACACATACGCCATCGTCTTAAACCGAAACACCGAAAAAGCATTCCTTAAGGCACGATCCACCAGCCAGCGCACGAGAACAGTGCAATGAAATAAACAAGTGAAACTAATAAATTAGAGCCACATCACCACTTAATGGAAGCTGCACGTGGTACATGAAAAGCTACTTAAAGCTTAGTTTTAACTTGCATTTTCTTACTATATTGTGTGTCCTCGTTTCGATCTGCGTTTAGTACAGTTGTGATATTAATATGTTACCTAAAATTTTATATCTTAAGCAGCTAAAAATTGAGCTTCAAAGACAATCTTGGTTTGGGACATGACACATAACGCAGCACCATCTGAGCCACAAAAGACATAAATTGTCAGAAAAATGTTTCGTCAGGAATCTGGGCAAAATCTTCACCCGATCGGTTTGCGGCCTCGGGTAATGCCTACCTCCGTTCCAAATACCACACACACACACACACACACAAAGCTGCTGCAGATTCAATTTTCGTATGAGTCACAAAACTTGGCAGCCGGAAAAACGACGCATCCAGAAATCCGGGCAGGTCGTGCGCCCACAGGTGTACACCAATAAAATGTGCAAAAATTCCTTCTTTGATTTATGAGGCACGCAATGAGATTGCGCTTTGAGACACTAGCGTCATACAGCCTGCCTTCTGCCAAGGGTGAGACGACCAACCTTAGCTGGTTCTCCGTTTTTCCCGGTTTCTTTTTATCGGCTTAGTGCGCTATTTACGAGGTTTAATCGGTACTGATTCATGTTCACGAGTGAAGTAGTTACGGCAGGAAAATGATACGGCAGAAACGAAAACGAAAAAAAAAAACCCGCGGCACAGGTGGAAAAGTGGCTTTTCCGGTTATGGAATGTAACCGTGCTGGCACATTTTTTGACGCACGAAATTCAATGGAAAATTTATGAAGCATTGCTCAATTACATTTCGAAAAACACAGAGGACCCGGCCGGTTACTGTACTGGCGAAGCACAAGAGCTGAACAAATAATTGCCCGAAACCAGAACCAGTTGGGCGGCGTACCGGTTAGTAGCATGTCACGTCTTGCTTAAGCCTCTCGGAGACGTTGCGTTTTTTGTTTTGAGGGGAGAAGCGCAATAAGACCACCTAGACATATTGTGTTGCGGGATTAAAGGAACCACTCGTGTGCAGCTGTGTTTGAAATGTTGATCACGGTACAGTTTTTAAAGACTGGATGGACTGGAGAAGAAATGTTTGCTTAAAGTCTTGGCGCTGTACACCACCCCCTGGAATAGAGCACAAAGAAGTGTGGGAAGTTTTTCGGCATGAATGCCTCAGTTAGGGGCAGATTAAATTAATCTTCCCTGCGACAACTTAAACGGTTGACTAATGCTGTAATAGAATTACGATTTTCTTAGAACACTTTACGGGGCCGTCATGTCCTGGGTAAGCAATTACCACTTTAAATGTAATATATTAAACATTAAACACATATTAGTTGGGGTAGTTTTTGCACACGAGCAGCAAGTTTCTTATCCAACTTAATTTAATTACTACACGCCAATCGAAGAAAACATTACAATTAATTGTAGTAGCAAACGTTTCCCCTTTATCGATGGCGTAAGCATGACCGACTCGCAAACCACCGTCCATTCGCAACGATAGCGTCAACTGGTTGTCATGGGCTAGGTCTGCCGATACCATACCATCATTTTGCTTGCATCTGCAAACAATGACATTGCGCCCTGCCAGACCCCATTTCCTGTTTGAAGAAGAAAATTATCATCCTCCCAAGCGTTGAGAAGTCCCCGGTGGGCTTCCGGTTTCCTGTTCCGCACCACATTGTCCATTTTCTGTTTTTTTGTTGCGTGTCTTTGATCGGTGCCCAGAAAATGAGTCGATAACGACTGGCTAACGATCTGTCTCGGGAGGCGAAACACAGTAGCACAGATAACGTCGAATAACTTTGTTCCTTTTTTTTTTTGGTTGGTGTGTCGTCCGGCTGGCTTGTAAACAACGTATGCTTGAGTTAACAATGATAGCAGCAATAACCATAACAATAAACTATTCCGAAAAAGGACCCAAGGAGTAGTTGTCTTGGGGAATAAAAAAAACGCAAGGAAGTCTCACGCTCAACCAAACATGTACGGATTGGTCTATGCAAACCTTCCTTTGCATTGTCTTTTGTGCGGTAGTTGTTGGCTAGTTTTTCCTTTCGTTACCGTTTTTCGTATATACTATCACTCAACAATATGGAGCCACCCGTGCGATGGCCATGCTCATGTGATCACCGTAACGGTTGAAATGGTTCCGTTTGACGTATTAAGGAAACGCCCACCTTTCCTGGAGACGGGATACATAAGAATCTTCAATTTATTAACGCTCGCCCACCCAAACTCCTTGACTCCCGGGCGCTCGTACTACAAACAGGAAATGCACAAAAAGTATATGGCGTTGATAATTACGACCGTGTGTGCGCAATAGCCTGCAATAGTTGCGAGGGATTGTCTTGATGGCAGTCGGGCTTTGGTTGGTGTGGTGAGTTGCAAAATTACAAGCCTGTGAACCAGAAATGCCCAGAAACCCAACTTACACGGATCATTTCCTTCTGTAGCTCCGAGACAGGAGTAAAGCATGATGGCGGCTGTCGTTTTTCAGGCTCGTTGAGTTCACGCAAACGTGAAGCTAGGGACCGTACGACGGGCGAGTGTGAATGTTCGCTTCCACCATTGTGGTAAATTTAACGGCTTAAGAACCAGAAGCTCAATAAGAGTTACGGTTGCATTTATGCGTCGTGCAAAGAAGTGACGATAATGGCTTGTTTGCCTACTTTTGTATTCATTACAAGTGACAGACGGAATGTATGGATGACTACTGGGTACGATACGGGCACAAGGATTACTGCAACCATTAGCACCTTTTTCGTGTAATTGTTGCATGTCTGTATGAAGGCTTTCAACACTGCAGTAATCTAATGATTCTACTACAAGAAAAGCTGTACAGTATGATGATTGAATCATTCTCAGCTGGAAGATAGTGGATGACAAGCGATCGGAAAATGAAATCGCCTAACTTTACGAAACATAATTATCCACTGGAACATACTAGTATTCATCACATCAGATAAGAGATTTGAGCGTGTTTTAATCATGTTTTCACGTTACTTTTCAGCGTTAATGTTTGTGTAGGAATCTGCTTTTTCTCTCTCCCAATTAAAAATTGACCGTTTTTTCTCTCCAGAGGTGGAGCGAACCTGTTGTAATTTAATGCTGTAAACCCATTCCCTGGCAGAGCAAAAGGACCACGATTCCTTAAAACTGAATCAGATCTGATTTGCCAGGATCGAAAGGTGCTGTTCCCTGTGTGCCTTACGAAAACATACACGTTTCACCGACAGTGACTGATGAATGAGTTGGGCTAGCGAAAAAGGTGCAATGAAAATCTTGGTTGCTCACCCGTTCGTAGAAGCGATCCATCCAGAGGGATAGAGAGCCAAAAGCGATAAAACTTTATATCTACCCGGGTGTTTTCCGGACACTCCGTCTCTCATTTCTCCACTCCTTTCACAACTCCACCGTACCTTGCCGGCCAATTTCGGTCTATCCCGAGCCGCACAGATCCCGGGACGGATCGGGCAGATAAGATAATTTCCCGATCTTACCGCATCGCATGCGGCAAACGTGGTCCTCCTTCGGGTGTGGTGTGATGGGTGTTTTAGATTTTTCAACCCCTTCAGGTCCGGGACCACCTCCGCATCCCGTACTGCACCACCGGTACAGCGGCACAAACGTGTTGGTTTTAATGGTTACAAAATTTAATTTAAATATGCAAATATACTCTCTTTTGATACATGTTTCCGAAAACCGTGCCAGGCCCGGCAACCATCCCGGCGACTAGAGGCGAAGTTTCATTATCACTCGACACTCTCCGTGTGCTGTTAAAACGCACCGAGGGCGTTTCCATTGCTGCCGAGAAATATCGGTCGTGCCTTCTTCGTGCGCTCAGGGGACATAGAAGCGCGCCAGTTTGAGGGAATGAAAAATGTGAGAAGATTAATGGAAGGATGCGCACAGCTACGGGTGAGTTTATGGAGTGAAAATATTTGATGAAGCACCCCGGTTTTTTGTGGGGAGGCGGTGGCGGTGGATTAGGATCATCCGCCCTCAGTGTTGAACGTTGCTGAAGCGTGGCACGATCGGCAACAGGGTCATGTCCGGGCGGACGACCAGTCGTAGTCTTGGGCTATTTCGGTAGTGATAAGATTCTGTTGAATTTGTAAATTATGGGCAACTTTCGGACGGGCGGTGGTGAGAAATCAACCGGTACAGAAGCGCCATCTTACGGTTTGTTGTCCGTCCGAAGTGCGAGTTGAATGAATTTTGATGATTGAAGGTAAATTTTCAAGCATCAATTTACCATTTCATCAATTTGGCCTCGTTTTGAATGGTTCGCAATCGACACGGATGGGTTAGAGTTAAGGTGTGGTTATTAATGAACCAGACGAGTTTGGGGTTCGGATGGGTTGCATCTGGCAAGATTTTGACCACATGTTTTCGTTGTTTTTCTACCTCTTTTTTAACCCTGTAACTCTTGGCGAAGGTCTTGGCCTACCTATTATTGCTAGTCGCCTCTTCTGAAGCATATGTACCGATAGTTGTAAAATAAGTCCTTCAATATTTGGACGAAGGTCTGGATATGATTCTAAACGCAATGAAGTTACAGCTTGTCAACCGCTCGGCAAGATGCGGAAGAAGTCTCCGAAATCAAACGTTTTGCAATCGGATCAATGAAGCATCCATCATTTAAGCTATAGCTCTAGATCATATTTGTACTCTACGCAATAAATGTCACTAGCGAAAAGTTTTCTCCATCATTGGGCGTTCGTACATCTTTCGTTCTCTCCACAAATCCTTCACATGTGTGTTGGGTGAGCAACATTAGCTAACTTTTACCCTACCACACTCGGATGACACTGGCCCATCCAGCCACAGCAGTGAGCAGTGAATGATGAAGCGCTTGCGACAAGTCCGTCCGAAGAGGGCGGAGTGCAACAGTTCGACCGGGGCAAAAATTCTTCCGACAGCGGGGGCAAGGGCAATATGGTTAACTTTATCGAAGTTGGAAGTTTCTTTACACGTTTGTCGAAAATGTGACAGCCAGCGAGAGAGCGTTCGTTGCTCACCTTTGCGGAGAAATTGCGTGTTGTCTCGATCACGTTACGGGGAAAGTTTTTGTTTCTTCTGCAGCTTCCTCTGGTTCTTCACCGTTTTTCGGTGCGCAGCTCGGGTTGGGCTAAGTTGTTTTTCACACGAGTGCTGGTTAACCGCGAAAGTTTTAATCTTATAGCGTGGTACGTGTCATCGGGTGCTCCGTACGAAAGGGCAGATGGTTTCGGTTGGTTCTGGCGGCAAATGAATAGTCTTTTCAGGTGAATAGATCAAACATACCGTACCACAGGTACTACTTTGTCATGGGGTTTTTTTCCCTGGTGGTGCGAGCGAGCAGAGTGGTTTTGAAGATGCGGATTTGCTAACCGAAAGAACCGAGCTCGGGATGAAAAGTTGGTGGTAAACCGCACGTAGTTTAAAGCGAGCGCAAGTAGAAACCCCATCATGCTCTCTGTTCGCATGTGCGGGTTTTTCGCGTTGATCAAGTTTGCTTTTCGAAACGATTTAGTTATCTTCAGATTGTCCGTGTACCCTCCTGTACCTTTCGCGCGCGCGGTTTGCTTTATTTATCTAACCCTTTTTTTTACGCCACAACCCAAAAAACCCGAAGCCCTCAGTTCTATCATGATTATGATGATGAACCTGCCGCGGATCGAGCGGGATGATAATATGATTTCAGCTTATGTTTTATGCATTTCGAACGAACATCAGTGTTTGGCGCGTTTGTGGTTTTTCCCAGTGTGTATGTGCATGTTTCATGTTTTTTTTTCTCTGCCCCGTTTCCAGCTTCGTCCATTTCCAAACCGTACAAGTGGTTGCGATCTCGCACTATACACCACGAAAGTCATGATGTGCGCGGCACATACCATCCATTCGTCTTTTTCCATCATCCTAGAATACCATTCTTTTCCGAACGCAAACATCACCATCTTCACAACCGTTGTTTGCCAGTTCGGGTGGAAAAATTCACAAATTTACCCTTTTCACCTTGCGCGGTCACCTCCATCAGTTCGTTCGTTTGCCGACTTTCCATCGCAAATCAAACTGAAACGAGCTACGGAAAACGCATTTTAAAGCCATTCGAGTGCAAAATAAGAAACAAACACGGCGTAAGGACATCGTAAAGCGACCGCTTTTTCTGGCCCGCGCATGGGCCAGAATGTTTACGAGCGTCCATAAAAATGTATATTTTATGAGCTTAAATTAAAGAAAAAGAAGCACAAGCAATAGAACAGCCACAACCCTTCCGAGAACCGACGAGTCCGTTGTGGGGGTTTTGGTGATTTGATTTGAGGCAAAACTGTGGACATTATGATGCGGATGAAAACAGGCGCCCATTGAAGAACGGATTCACTCGTGCTGTTACCACCAGATGGTCTTGTGCGCTTGGCGAAACTCACCGATGGATAATTGTGTGAGTTTAACGCCTGCTTACACAGACAACTTTCAAGTGCAGTAGTAGCATGCCGGCTATAAACTACTTCCTTCAAATTGGTTCAACACATTAAGAAGTGGCGAAACCATATCAAACCCGTTTGTGGTACTGTAAGATCCTGTTTAAGGGTTGATAGTTGTAAAGCCATCACATCTGACGCGCTGGGGCAATTAAACAATTGTGGTCTTTTCGGGCGAGCTCTTTCGAGACTAATAGAATATAAGGCAGCCACGATCGAGTCGTCTGATGAAGGCGCGCCAACTTTCGAACAACAGGTACTTAGCAACCAAACCAAACATCGAATCGGTAAGATGTGTGGTGATCCATTAAAACTTTTTTATGACTTTTGTTTACCAAAGCACAGCAGCCGCTTCGGAAAACAGATCCACCCATCGCAACTGACAAGCACCAGCTCACGTGCCACGTGTGCGTTGAAAAGAGCTGAATCGAACGGGCTAAACAATGTTAGGATTGTACCGCAAAGAATGCTGTTAACATACACCGCTATCTGAAAGGTTGGCGGATGTCCAAGTCAAGAAAAAGCGGGTTGGTTTTGCAAGGGAAAGTTTGCCCGTTCGTACACCATAAGAGCGAGATTAAATCATTCCATTGAAAATTTTGTTGTCTAAGAAATGCGAGCGGAGCAGGGCAATATCAGCTCACTCATGTTTCCACATCTTGATATTCTCTTTGGCTAGCATTTTACCATTAAAGCACCCCAAATTGTTTGTTAGTTTTAGACAAGGTTTTTCTACACTGGCAGGTCCATTGCTTGGGCTAGCTCCGTCCAGAAAACTCTCCGGGAAAAAGGGTATTGCTGATTTATTACAAAGATTTATGTGCGTGTGCCTCTCGGGTAAGGGTTCCGGCACTCGGATGTTACCATTTCTCTGGTTGTCTAAAGGTCAGTGCTAGAGCAGCGGTACACACTTGCAAATATAGTTTTTGAGCAAGGTATTAACAATCCGTACCCACAGAGCAGATGGTAGCGGTCGGTTTGGGAAGGGATCCGGAATCACTTCGTAATCTGCTTTCAGCTTTCAGCCCGAGTTGTAGCAGGAACCAGCAAATGGGAAGTATTTTTGACAGATTTTTGGATACAGAAAATCAGTACCAAATTTTCCCTCATTATGCCCCCCGGGCAATCGTGCGGTACACTATCCTGGTCCGGGGATCGCAACCGCACCGGGAATTCGAGGAGCCAAATATGGGAAAAATGCGAAAGATTAATTCACCACAAAGCGGATGAACGGTTACCGATGCCTGGTAGCCGATGCCTTGGTCTGTCATTTCGAGTGGTACGTTTTTCCTGGGGTGGATTAGGCAAAATGGTGCAGAGTGTGTGTATAACCCCATGCTCGTCGTACAAAAGTACACGATTCAACAAAATTGTTGTTTACGATTCAAGCCCGATGGACACTAGCCAACAACCGGCCATACCTACACCGGCTTATCCTCCAAAACAGAGCAAACTGTTCGGGCTGTACTTCAGCCAAACACGTGCGCCTGATATGCGAGTGATTTTTTGTTCTGTTCCTTTTTGAATATCTGATGAAAGAAGTTCTACCAACTCGGGAAGGAGACACCCAGGCGAAGGATTAGTCTTTACCCGATTGGTCGGATGGTTCATGTATCTTCATCATTCGCCGAAGAAGGATTTGCCTCGTTAATGGTCGAGCGTTCGGAGCATCATGGTGGTTGGGCTGGTGGTGAATCAAGATGAAACATACCTGGTGGTGAGAAGAAACGAGGAAAAAACTTTTAATACAGTTTGATAAGCAGATTAGACGGACATACGTTATTGGCTATGACAGGTGTTTAGTAGGTATGGGCTGATAAGGCTTCAAAAGGTTTCACACCAACTTTGCCGCTGACGGAATAAACAAGATCAACTGGTGCTGGAGCGTTCGGGGGAGGAAAAAAAAAACGAATGAATTGTGGCCATAAAATATTGGCAGTGGAATACATTTTCCAAGAAATCCCTCACATCACATACCAGCTTGGACGATACCCTCAGAAGTATGATCCTTTTTCAAATCAGGTCATTTAAAAACCATACGATACGAAATTGGGACTTTTTATTGATGTCCAACTATTACAGCTTAAGAAGCCATCATACGTCACCATCCACATCCTGAGGATGATAGAGACTAGCATTTTTTGTCCCGTGCAGTTACAGAAACTTCAAGCTAACCTCCTTCTTTTTTTCGCCAACAGTTTCACCTGTGTCCGCCCACCCAATCCGTAAAGCGTTTGACGTGGCAAAAGAGACATCCGGATAATGAAGGGATTGTAGGTCATCGTTTTCTTAGCAAAAGCCAGAGGCTAAAGTAAACGCATGGTAGAGCGAAAGAGAGTGAAAGGGAAAACCACATCCCTCGCTCACTTTCATTTGCCTTTTTTTCTGCAAGGTTGAATGGGATGACTTTGACAGCTAGATCATCAAACCATCCCAGGAGTCACCCAGGGCCTGCACATAAAAATGGAGAGTGATAATATTAATAATGGATTCATTTAGATCCGCATCGCACAAAGCCCTGGGTACAGCTAACCCTGCCCCGACCAGCGCTGGGTGGTGGTCCTTTCGGTTGGGTTGAGATAAAGAGAGTTGAGCCTTTTCTGCCTCGCCTCCCACCCCGTACTCTTAGCCTTCTCCCAATCCTCAAGTGAGGCAGCGTGATAACACCTCCATATTCCCGAAGGCACTTTCCCGGTTCTTTTCAAACGTGCTGCAGAACGATTTTTTCTTCCACTCTTACTATTCGAGTTGCATTTACCCATAAGGTGACCTACCTAGACACACTGCGCCATCGTTCGGCCTTTTGGACCTATTTCCGTTCTGGTGGCATTTTAATTTCACCTTCACACTACTATTACACACCCAACAACCTTTATGCGTTGTTACTCCCATCTCCAGCAGCCTGGAGAAGCGCTGTGCCTGGTTGGCTGTGAAGCGAATCGTTGAATGTTCCAATTTATTGCAAAGCCCGCAAATAAACCTTTGAAGGTGATCCCTGCGCTTTACCGCAGTGTTTATTTCGTTGCGTGTGTGGCAGTGGTGGTAGTTAAAACAAAGTAAAACCCAATGGGAAAATGTTTCCTCTGCTAGTGCGTGCGTATTTAGACAACCGGCGTTCACTGTTGGAATGATTTTATTGAACCTCCCGTGACAGGATCTTTCAGCCCACACGTTCATCAAAAGTGATTGACACCGATTTGAACGTTCGACACATGTTTAAGCTGCACGACACTCGGGGACACGATTTCTCGGGTACTTCAATATTATCGGAGGCATCTTTCGGATTGTTTGACGTGTACGCTAGATAAGGCACGAGTTGAGCTTTCACTTTCCACGCGTCAAAACTGGATGCGAGGATACTTTGCAGCTTTTCACTGCGAGACAGACAGTTGTGGTAGACCGCGTATTACATGAAATGTGTCATCTGCACAATCGAGTACATCGGTGATGGATTAAATTTGACAAAGTGTACGTGAAGTTCACGTCGTACCAGAACCATTGCAAAGAATGTTTCAAAAACTTCAACTCTAGGTATTTGTAACTGTTGTGTGGAAGCTTTATCTCGTTTGAAACAAACGCTTTAAATAAACTGCCCCGAAAGGACAAACACAAACAATAATTTACCACACAATTAGCGCACAGCGTTCTGAAGGATGCTTTATGGGAACATTTCGCCGTCTCGCATAACTGTTCGCGGTCGCTCGGTTGGCACGTTAAATGCACGGGGCGTTACGATGATGATTCAATTAAGCATCAATTGCTCGCACGCTTAACATCCAACCAGCATATAATCGAAATACCCTCATATCGTATATCGTTACGCGAACTCCACTGTACCATCGCGCCAATGGCCAATTGTGCAAGGCCACAGAGACAACGTTTCCAACGCGAGGTTCATACAACCATTGGTCGGATCGTCTATATCGCGGCGTCCATACCATCGGTGGCGAAAATTGCAATCAGCTCAAACTGTTGGAACACACATATACTCGCAGCATTCGATGTTCTCGTATGCTCTTTCCAAAATTCACACCCCCCTCATCCGAAGGTCTCAAACCCGCTCTCAACCCCCGCTTCTGTCACTCGATCGCTTTGTCCGATTAATTAGTGAAATAATTCATTATACAATTATATTGATTAGCTCGTAACGCCATATTTGCTTTCGGTGCCATTTTCCGGTACCGTATGTGTTAGAGTCTGTTCTAGACTTCCGAAAGGCTGGCCGAGTACGCTCCGTGCCGCTCGTACCGGGATTACTTTAAACCATTTCAAATCCACAGGACAAACTATTGGAATTGAGTCCACGTTCTCCAAAGCACCGCAGTGTCCACTTGCGACCGATACGTTTTCATCCCGGGTACATTAAGGGGTTGGCAATTTGCGAATTTTTCTTGCTGCCAAGTTGCTGCTGCGCGACGTCCCCAGTGTGCGATGGCGAGAGCCTTCCAAAAACCCGGTTCATGTTTTGTTCATGCGGTCCCGGTGGAATATATTGTAGAGAGCATCGTAGAAATGCATTTAATTAGAGGATGAATTATTGTGTGACATCGTTTGCTTTTGGGGCTACAGATTTACCGTCCGGGGGATAGCAAACACGACGAAACGCAAACAACAAGCGCCAAACCTATCGTGCTTCAATCTTCGGGATGATCCTGCCAGCCAAATATGAACCTTTGCTTTAGTGTACTTGTGCTCTTATATTTTGACGCATAGATTAATCAAATTAAAAGGAATCCTTTAGGCAAATTTAGCGGTGCCATTTCATTCTACTCATTTTACAAAAAAACAGGCTTTGTGGAGATTGTGCTCTTATATTTTGACGCATAGATTAATCAAATTAAAAGGAATCCTTTAGGCAAATTTAGCGGTGCCATTTCATTCTACTCATTTTACAAAAAAACAGGCTTTTTTAACAAGTAGACAGAATTAAGCCTTGGATATTAAAAAAAAAAAGCACAATCTCCACCACCGAAAAATAATAACACCAAACTTACAAAAACAAAAGCACCCGGACTGTTTTCATAAATTATGTTCTCCACCTCACATCCATGATTAATGATGTGAGGTAGAAATGTGTGGCATTTTTAATTTTCTCCATTCGCAACCCTACTCAGCCAGGGCCAGAGTTTATGGTGCGCTACAGCAGTTTGGCCTCTTCGCCGCACACGCGGTGCGGTAAGAATGTAGCACATTAACCGTCCAAGCGTTTCTAAATTCATTTTTAACATAACTTGGTAGACATGAAAAACAGTATGATAAAGCTGGAAGGTAAATTTCGGCTCATGGTAGGCAAGGTTCATAACCATATTTTGCTCATTATGTTAAGCATCGCATTTATGCAAAAGTTTGAGTTATGGAGACAGTAGAATGGAGGTAAAAAAACACGAATGTGCTAGCAGTCTGTCGCCAACTAGTGGTTTGTGTTGCGCGGTTTTGTTTTTCTCCTCGATGCTTTATAACCCTCGTTGAAAGCCGATACGATTACATTACATCAGCTCATTGTTGGGTGGATATGGTGGCCACCGCTGGTTTGGATCGTTTCCAGCAAATGATAATTATCAAATCACATTGTTTCGGTTTCGGTCCATCGATGGACGGCACTGTTTGCGGCCCGGTGAAAACATGAAAATGAGTTTAACGAAGGACAAAGGTGCCAATGGATGATAGGTGTTAAACACAGATTCAACATCGTCCCTCTGTGAGTAGGTTGGGCGAGTGCTTGCGGAGGAAAAACACCATCATTTGGATGAGTTTTAAAAAACAATGTAAAATACGACAGCTACAGCGATATTGAGAGTATCGAGAGAGTTGGTATAGTATTCCGTACTGATGGGATATTGAAGAACCGGTTTGGTGATATGTCTCACGTCAACCACCTTAATGACCGGAAGTAGGGACCTGCACCAGGGAGACGTACTCGCTTGTCTCCTCTTGAATCTGGCGTTAGAGAAGGGCATTTGAGACTCGGAGGAGGAAGCTTCGAGGATCAGTTTCAATAAATTAATTCAGATCTTGACAAACGCTGATGACATATACAAATAAAGCCAGTAATGGCAGACTCTAAGATCTCCCGAAGTTGTAGATCTAAGAAGAAGAAGGTATACATAAAATTGATCCCTTTAAAGTCGTCCAAAACTTCACCATCTGGGATCAAAAGACGTTGAATTACATACTTCTCCACTAAAATTATTTTTATAGAACCTTTACAGTCTCAGTGCTCACATACACCTCAGAGACATGGACTCTGCTTAAGAAGATGCTCAGAAAGATGTTTAGCCACATATGTGTAATATCCGGTGGGATAGTAATGTCATGAGAATGGCACCTGACGATTCAACCCGTAAAGTCCTTTTATGTCATCCACATGAACAGGCCCGAATTAAGATGGAGTAGTGGCGTTGATGCAACTCTGAGTAATATCTGAGATTGCTACAGTAGACCAGGACCACGAAGCAATTATATCGCCTGCTAAGTAGGTAAGTAATCTTACTGAGTGTTAAGGAGTAATAACCAATTTATTTTATTAAGAATGCTCATCTTAAGTTGACACTTATCCCTCTTGAGCTGAGAAATATTCCATTGCGGGTTTTTGTCATCCCATCCGAGTTGGAAATGGAATTTGTAGCACATTAACCGTCCAAGCGTTTCTAAATTCATTTTTAACATAACTTGGTAGACATGAAAAACAGTATGATAAAGCTGGAAGGTAAATTTCGGCTCATGGTAGGCAAGGTTCATAACCATATTTTGCTCATTATGTTAAGCATCGCATTTATGCAAAAGTTTGAGTTATGGAGACAGTAGAATGGAGGTAAAAAAACACGAATGTGCTAGCAGTCTGTCGCCAACTAGTGGTTTGTGTTGCGCGGTTTTGTTTTTCTCCTCGATGCTTTATAACCCTCGTTGAAAGCCGATACGATTACATTACATCAGCTCATTGTTGGGTGGATATGGTGGCCACCGCTGGTTTGGATCGTTTCCAGCAAATGATAATTATCAAATCACATTGTTTCGGTTTCGGTCCATCGATGGACGGCACTGTTTGCGGCCCGGTGAAAACATGAAAATGAGTTTAACGAAGGACAAAGGTGCCAATGGATGATAGGTGTTAAACACAGATTCAACATCGTCCCTCTGTGAGTAGGTTGGGCGAGTGCTTGCGGAGGAAAAACACCATCATTTGGATGAGTTTTAAAAAACAATGTAAAATACGACAGCTACAGCGATATTGAGAGTATCGAGAGAGTTGGTATAGTATTCCGTACTGATGGGATATTGAAGAACCGGTTTGGTGATATGTCTCACGTCAACCACCTTAATGACCGGAAGTAGGGACCTGCACCAGGGAGACGTACTCGCTTGTCTCCTCTTGAATCTGGCGTTAGAGAAGGGCATTTGAGACTCGGAGGAGGAAGCTTCGAGGACCAGCTTCAATAAATTAATTCAGATCTTGACATACGCTGATGACATATACCAATAAAGCTAGGTATGGCAGACTCTAAGATCTCCCGAAGTTGTAGATCTAAGAAGAAGAAGGTATACATAAAATTAAAAGCCTTTAAAGTCGTCCAAAACTTCACTATCTGGGATCAAAAGACGTTGAATTACATACTTCTCCACTAAAATTATTTTTATAGAACCTTTACAGTCTCAGTGCTCACATACACCTCAGAGACATGGACTCTGCTTAAGAAGATGCTCAGAAAGATGTTTAGCCACATATGTGTAATATCCGGTGGGATAGTAATGTCATGAGAATGGCACCTGACGATTCAACCCGTAAAGTCCTTTTATGTCATCCACATGAACAGGCCCGAATTAAGATGGAGTAGTGGCGTTGATGCAACTCTGAGTAATATCTGAGATTGCTACAGTAGACCAGGACCACGAAGCAATTATATCGCCTGCTAAGTAGGTAAGTAATCTTACTGAGTGTTAAGGAGTAATAACCAATTTATTTTATTAAGAATGCTCATCTTAAGTTGACACTTATCCCTCTTGAGCTGAGAAATATTCCATTGCGGGTTTTTGTCATCCCAACGGCATGGAAATTTTTTTTAAACTGGGGTATGAAGCTTGTGCCATGTCATCGCAGAAAAACTGACATTAGACATGAAATTTAAATATTAGAAAGTAACTGCTGCATACTTTGTGTTAATTGGGGCATAACGAGAACCGGAATTTCTCATGCTTCAATGATTTGAAGGAACAATAATCATTTTGAATGAAAATCTTTAAAATGAAATGGATTTACTCAAAAACCAATGTTCCTTACAAATTGGTTACTGGCTTGAACCCCAATGCTGTCAGATAATTTTTTCATGCTGTCAGATATTTTTTATTCCTTTTTTGTTATACCTTCGATTGATTTTTTTTATCTGAACAATCTTTAAAAAACAAAAACACCCAAGACAGCTACGAAAAAACATCTTTAACCTATTTTCCGCTCCCATTCTAATTAATCTTTTTGTTTGGTGTTTGCGTTGCTTTGGATTACTTCCTTTCCGCCTAATGTTTCGTTGCAATTGAATAAATTATGCCTATCCCGTGCCGTGCGCGTCCGCGGGAAAGCAGCGAGTAAACAGCGGATATCCGCTGTTTAACAATTTAAGTGCGCTCTCGAGTGCTCTTTTACAATCATTTACGGTTCTAATTAGCGCACGGACTTTGAAGGGCTAGAAAAGCTGTGCACCAAGCGGCCGCATCCGAGCCTAATGTGCGAACGAGAAATTAAAAGGTACACACAAGCACCAACAATGCAGCTATCAGTGCTGCCTGGTTTACACCCTTTTTGGATACATTTGCCACCCCGTGTATCCCTTTCGGGGGGGTTTTTTTTTTTTGTTGGTCTGTTCCCCAACCAACATTTCGTGCTCTGACAGAAATTCCTTACAGCAGAAGACCTTCTGGGGCTTTTGGATGTATGCGACGGGGTTTTTTTTTTTGCTTCCCCATCCGGGAGACGACCCTTTATGCTAATAATTTCAACAACCCGAACCAAACCCTAAAAATAATCCTTTCATTTGTGAAATTTTCACTTCGCTGAGTTTAAATGGTCATCGAAACCGGTAAAGAATAAAACTACACCCCAAAAAAAAAAAATGGCGATAAAAATATTCAAACTTTTGTTACAAAAGAATTGATAATTAGATAGAAAAAAAACCGGTATGGATTGTACGAAAAGGATTGTTTTTAGGGTTTACTCGAGCAGGTTTTGCACCCTTATCACGCTGGAAACACACTTTACAGAACGCTCAAATATCTACATTTGGTTGTTTCAATTGGGAACATTGCTTATCATTAAAAGCGAAACAATCCTCAAACCACTGTGAGCTAATCATTTGCGTACATTTTTATGATTGATATTGTTTTCATTTTTTCCATATAATGTGTTTTCACTAAGCTACACACAGACTAGAAAATGTTTTTTAACCATGTTTCAACGCATCAATCGCACAAAGGCCACCGTTTTAGACCCTCGGCTCGTTGCTACTATTGTGTTAGACTGTTTGTTTAACCTAGTCCTAGACCTAGTGCCAACAGATTTGATGCTATCATTTCGATTTGGGATGCGTCATATTTTTCACCCCACCCAAAAGCAATTGTCCCTTTTTCCGGTTCCGTTCTCAGTGGGATGAGCCAAACCCCCCACAAAAGAAAAAAGGCTTACATAATTTTCCACCGGCAAACTTTAAGCCTATTTTCGGTCCCCTCACCAACGCCAATCGTGAATGTTATCTGAAAATGGTTAATTTTTCATTTCAACCCTTTTTTTTTTGCTGGTCAGATGGGAAACATTCAGCACCTTTTCACTTGTCACTGTCGATCGGCAAGAACAGCTCCCAAACAGCTCCCACACACGCATTGGATAATACACTGCAGCACCCAACTGTGGGTAGCAGAAGCGAGAGTTTTCCATCACGGGTGTGGCGCACCATTTTGCGAGCGGATCAAACTTTAATTGAATTTTGATAAGGATCATATGCGGCACGGAAATTTGTTGCAACCTGCTGCTTTCGGGGCCTCCGAGGTCTGCTTCGTTTCGGCAGCGTTGTAACGCAAAATATGGATCATGAGAAAACGTTCACCGAATTCGCCCGGTGGACGGACCTTTTACGCTGATACGCGGATGAATGTGTCGAAATGATGCGAAATATATTGGGCCGTAGATGGACAGCCGAGTGGATTAAGGGTAAATCATCAAACATGCCGACATGATGAGCGAAAGGTTGATATATTACACATTTCCGCGTTTCATTTCATGTTGGAAAATTGCGTCGTTTATTGACTTTTAATAATTATATTACACCGACAGCGAAAGAGCAGGCACAACACTATCGACGGACCAAGAAACACTTCAAATTCTTTTCTCGTGTCGTAAAGCTATATTTACAACAGTGCTCAAAACCAAGACGATTAACTAAAGTGACCACTCAAGCTCCGGTTTTTGGCTAAACGTTCCATAAATCGCTCAATATATTGCCGGCACCAGAAAACGAACGATTGTTTCAAGACGGCAACGGCGATTAACGGCGACACCGCCCGGAGGTCATCGTGTTGCTACAAACAACGTACGTGACATGCCAATCCCGGCCATCAAATCGAACGCAATTCACTGTTCCACGCGCGCGTAGAGATCCTTTTTTTTTTTGGTTTAATATCCTCGCCTGGTCACTAATGCGCACACTATCTGTCGCCAGAAACGTCACCAACCCGGGCCCGGGACCACCCAATAACCGGAATGGCGGCGTGGCGGCTAATAGTTTTCGACAGCGCCTGGTGCCACGTACGGAATGGCTCAATAAACCGTGTCACTATTATCGATCGTGAAATAACCATAAAACTCGGGTTACATCGACCCCTTGCGCGGCACTTGGCCAAGTCATTGCCAAATTACTGTGCCAGAGATAGCGCCAATATAGAGCACTCTGGCCCTTTATCCCCCACGCCCCGTCGAGAATAAGCGGCATCTGCTTACCACTCGGTCCGTTTTAACTAGCGCATCGAAGAAATACATATATCTGTATAAATGGGAATCACATTTGGGGTTCAGGAAATCGTCCATGAAACCACCGAAAAGACCTTCCCTCCACAATGCTGGTCCTGCTTCCGCCGTCAAAACATCGTTCCAGCCATTTGCAAAACGCCAACCAACTCTCCAACGACCGACACGCTTCCGCTGCATATAAAAGGCAGACGAAGCGTACCCCCATTCTACGGTCCCATTGCTTTTCCCATTGTCGGTGGCTGCATCGATACCAACGCTCCGGTTGTCGAGCTTTTGTACGACTGGATCGGTTCTTGCTCTTGGTTCGTTGGTTTGGGTGTGTTTTTTTATATTTGCAATATTTTTGCCTTATGCAAAATTGTATTGTTCGGTGCAGGCTACACACATAAATAGACACACTGTGTACGCCCCCCCCACACCGAAATAAAACGAAAGACGGAACACATCAAGACGACGAATGTAAAAACTCCAAAGGGAACAAAACAAAACAAAAAATCTGCAAACTCCACATAATTCCCCAGCATGTCTTTTGCAAATAGCACATACACATAATGTTCCTGTGCGAAAGAGACTGGAACACTGGGGACTGGTACCGACGAGCTGGATCGGTGTAAAAGAAAGGAAGACGAAAACGGGCGACATCTTTGTTCTAGTTGAACGCGCATCAAAATCCGCTTTTTAACAATAATGGTTGGAAAGCATTTTCCAATTCGAATGTAAGAGAAAAAAAACGGCGTCCTCTGCTCAGCACGCTAGTTCGCAAATCTAAGCTTTCTCAGTCGCAAACTGCCAAAAACTCGGCTCTCTCGGCGTTACTCCCCGCATGTTTGGCAGTTTGGATAGCGTCGCTACCATTATGCAAATGCTGGTTTGCTTCGAGTTTTGTTTTCCACATTTCCAATCATTGAGCTGTTGTGCAGCTGCACGATAGGAGGGATGGATTTTTGAGCAAGATTTACTACGGTACAACGTTCTTGGAACAATGGTGGGATTCCATTAGGCAGCGATGGGGAGACAAATAGCCGAGTGTCATGAGGGCTATGTTAGGGATAAAGTAAGACACTCGCATCGGGAATGGGAACGAATTAGTTTCACACATACAGCTACAAATAACAATAGATTGCATCTTAGAGAATCTATTACGAGTGATCTGATGTTTATTGGAGAACATGGAAGAATAGTTAAAGTTGCTCAAAAATTTGAGAGAGACATTGAAGAAATCATGAACAGAGGACTTTGAAGAGAGATAAAAAGTCCATGTATGATATTAATTTTTATTTCAACAGCATCGAAAAAAGCTGATTCTACAAAGCATAAAAACCCCGAGCAAAAGAGTAATAGCCGAAAGGACCTGCCACACCAACCACTTCTTGATGAGACTGTACCCATATGGTGAAAATCGTTTCGTAATACTTTTCACCAACACCTTTACCAGCCGCCTACAGCACATCACGTGGGTGTGAAAAACATGCTTCACTGCCTGAGAACCTGATGGGCGGGATGGGTTCCTTCCTCTTCCACTACCCCAAACAATCCCCATCCCCATTTGCGTCTCATTCACTAAATTGGTATGCAATAATTGCTGACAATGAGGTTGGTTGGGGCACGGGGACGGTGGAAGGCAAGGAAGGGCATCTCGTTGGCGCTTACATAACAGCTCCATTGCACGTGACGACAATTTGCTCTTTCCCGCAGAATGTCGCTTTTCTTTTCAAAACTCACACACACACACATACTTACACACCGTACTCGATTCTTTCTCATTCGCTTTCGCCCAGTGAGCTACACACATCATGCATCAGGCGGAAGCTGTGCGATCGAATCGGGGAACGAGGTGAACGTATGCTACGACCAAAAAAATATCCTTTCTCGAATATCTGATTCAGGAAAAAGCGAAGTAACAAAAAAAAACTGGCTCACAATAGGATGAAAATATGGAGAAAGAAAGAGGGAAGATGAATTAGGAGAGCCGGCTGTACGAAAGTTGGGCATCACTATGTGACAGACTCTCCCCCCCAAAGGACTCGTTGTAGAAGAATATGAGTAAATGGGCGAATAGGGGGAAAAAAAATTTCCCAGGATATCCAGGTCCAGAATATCTGAAACCCTTGCCTCGGTGGGCGCTGGTTAGTGAGAGCCGAGCCGAATGTTTCGAACGTGGTCGCTTTTACAGGGAACCGAATGTATGTTTAATCCTTTTTAATGAAATGGATCGTCCGGAGTACGGTACTGACCAGCTGGCTCGTCTCGTCTTCTATCCGTTATCGTTCATAATGTACGGGCAGCGAACTTACGAACCCTTTTCGTTCAATACAGACTGCCAAGTGAAGTTGATACCAGCAGCAGGAAAAAAAAGGGCTCGTTAGCAGCTTGGGAAAACGAAAAGTACAATGATAGTTTTAGAAGAAAAAACGAAACAATACCCATTTTGCCGAGCCATTCCAAAGAGCGTCAAGTATTTTGTGCATAATCCAGACACGAGGTTTAAAGATTCTACCGGTGGTTCTCACAGTTTCGTACAGCCGTGTGTAACAACAATCGATAGTATTGCCCGTGGGTTTGCCTTTTTGCGGTCAAAAACGTTGTGTGTCTGTGTACGTTACTCATCGTGCGGTATCCTCACCTGAACCATTTTCCCGAAAAACACTTGTGAAAACAATTTCCAACCAATATTATTACACTAGTGTTCTAACCTGTTGTAAACTTAAGCAAACTTACACACAAAAAAAAAACGGGAAAACAACAGTCCCTTACTCGCCCACAGCTTTCTTCTTCTTCTTCTCTGGCTCTACAACCTCAGTCGGTCTTGGCCTGCTATTGCTAGCTTTCTATGACTTGGTTTTACCCGTAGCTGGATAGTCAGTCCTGCGTACGGGGAGGCGGTCCGCCGGGATTCGAACCCCGGTCCTGCCGTGTGAAGACCGGCGCCACTATCGTATACACCACCGGGCCGCCCCACCTTTTCACTTGTCGCCCCACAGCTTTGGGGTTTGTTTAAGTTTTGGTGTTTTTTGCTTTCTTCCACCGGATACCAACCGAGGCACCCTTAGTCAGCGATCCAAGCACGGTTCGCTTCATTGAGCTTGAAAACTCCAACGCTCGGTGTGGCAGCGCTATGAAGCCGGGTTTGAAATGAGCTCTGCGGCTTCAATGGCTTCCAAGAAGGGATGCCCTTTGGCTGCCCTTTTCACTGGGCTGCGCTTACCTATCGATCGACAGATCGGCACAAAACCTACACGAAGGCATCGTGTATTACCTTGAGAATTGAAGCTGTTTGCTGGGTTTGTTGTTGTTTCCTTCTTGTTTTTCATGCCAGCTCTATGTGACATTAGGTTACAGCCTAGATTTCTCTTCACGTGGAGTCAGCGATGCGTAAATGTTTCGTTTTTATGGTTAACAATAACCGAAAGGAAAAGCCACAACTCATATTATATTGTAACTCAAACTATAATGGCGTCAAATATTAGCTATAAAAAATCAGATCAATTGTTCAGATCACATCAGTAGCTCATTTTAAGCGATTGTCGCATGGATGGCTACCAAGCAGATATGGACATCGAGTTTTGTATGACAATGTCCACCTTGTCCAGGATACCCTTCACCATTTAGATGGATTTTCTGACTACCAGATTCAGAATTTCATACCGGTATAACGACTAGACAAAGATAAACCGTAGATTTGTCGACAAGTTTTGTTGCCTCAGAGGGTCCTACAACACTCTTGAACTTCTAGAATCTGCTACCTGTCAGAGTTTTTTATATAACCAGCAGTTATTGCTAATTAAGAAGTAGTAATTTGCTCAGGGATAAGACACGTTGTACTAACAAACCTTTAAGCGCAATTAATCTACTGTTTGACAATAACTGCTGCAAATCTACTGATTATACAGTACTATTTTATCTGTACATAAAAGATATGGTAGAAACGACATCGCTGGCGACAACGGTGAATTTTTGTCCATTGTCCTTATAACAACAAAAAATCCTATCTAGTTAGTATAAGAAAAGAAAACAATCGTTTCCTGTTCCTGCATTCGTGCGATTGTTCAGACACAATACGCAATCCCACATCCTGTAGATAAAAAATACAGCAAACAACAGAAACCACCTAAAAGTATGCAAAGGAAACTACCTCCGCAGTGACGCTTTAACAGAATAAACAATTTCACTCCGCTTTCCCAAGAACACTGACTAAACTGTTATAGCTTCCGCGTCTTCTTAGCGTAACGCATAGCACGAGCGAATTTGCGGAGGTAAATTGGAAACACAAAGCGAAAAATTATTTGCATTTACTTGCCAGCTCGCATGGTAGTCGCATACTTGTGTTCACCTAGGCCCCGAAAAACACGTACGGTCGTGGTGGTGCGTAAATGTACTGACCTGCAATGGTTAAAAGAATGTAAAGAAATGTTGCTGTTAGTATACTTAAAGGCACGAGATGTGTGGGAAAGTTTTCTGTTGCATTTTAGTGCTCGGACATACATTCGAAACAGAGCTGCTAACAGTTCGAGCTAGTAGTAAACTGGGGACTGTGGTTTATCGATTTTTCCTTTATGTAACTCGAGATTCATAAAAAAAAATCACACAACTTGCACACGAGACTGTCCGGTAGGAGAGATTTTGTGTTTCTCCGGCCGGGTTTTTTCCCATTCTCAAATGGAAACATTCTTGCTTGCGGAAAAGAAACGGACACGACTACTCAAACATGGCGGAACCCAAACAGTGGGTAGGTGTTGTAAAGTTGTTTGCCGACTGGCAATGCAGGCTTAAAACAAAACGAAACACTGTGTAACATACTCTGCCGGTGCACATACTACACCTTCAAAGGGCGGTGCAAAACCCATCGCAAACGGACGCGGACTTTGTGGACATACGCGGTTGGTGAGGAAGTAGTCAACAAAAAAAAAAATGGACAAACCCCCTTTTACCAATTTTACCAGGCCGGTACCTACTCTATCTGGAGGCTGCGTTTATGGCTTTGTGTCGTATTTATTATGATAAGCTGCAAACCAGCACTGTTGTTGTTCTGGGCTGTTAGTTTTTGTTTGCAACACCCATCTGGGTAAGCCACATGCAATGCTGTTTCCTATGTTTGATCTAGTTTTGTTTTTTGTTATTTTTGGTTCGGTTTTGGAGTAACGTACTCCGTATCTCTCACGCCAACCCAAAAACCTCGAACCGTTTTTGCTCCGAAACCAATGATAACGGGTTTTAGCGCCGGGGACAAACACAAACCAGAGAGACAGAAGCGGCTAAAGCCATTTATTCACCAATTTAAAAGCAAACCCCGGACCTTGGCCGGGATACTCGAGCTTCTGGTTGAAATAAATGTACTATGTGCGGTAGATTGTCAGATTAACGGTCTGTCGACCTCATAACGGTTGCATCGTTTATCTTCATTTCGTTGTAGATTGGTCATGCAACTGTTTGCATTTGATTGAAATTGGTTTGTTTGTACAGTTTGTCGAACAACAGGCCGCAGCGTTTTTTTTTGCCACCCAGCAAATAAAGAAATTTTTATATTCACATTTTGAAAGGCGGAACTCCAAAATATGAAAAACAAAACTGTTATACAATCAAACTAGGGATGGTTGGAGCTTAGTTTCTCATCCACTTCACAAAACAAGCCAACTGTATCATCCTATGCAACGAAATCGTAAAGAAAAATCATATTTCAAAGGATAAAGCCCTTAAAATGTCATAAATTTAAATCATCCCCTTCTTCGTGTACTGCAAGGAAACCATCTTCCGGCTACCATCTTCCAAGGCATTGTGTACTTTCAACGTTTGTCAGCGAAAACTGTTTCCGGCTTGAGCATCTTGAGGTCGTTACGCTAACCCGTTGCTCGGGACGGCACCGAGAATGCACAATATTGAAATTTCTATGGTAAAACTTTTGACCGAACCCGCTCAATCAGTGCCTAGTGCAACAGTTGGACTGAGCGGTCGAGTTTGGTTGGCCTGGTAGCAAAATGGCCGACCGCTACCTAGTAGGCAAACAGGGAATAGTCCAGAACGACTTCGAATGCATTTTAATTAGGGTTGCCAAGGAATGCGAAATACCAGATAACACTTTGGCGGTGAAAACCGGAGGGAAAATCGGCAGAAACCACTACGAAACCTCTTGGAGCAGTTAAGTAAAATTGAATCGCGCAAGAAAAGTGGTGTTAGGAATTATTGTTTTAATGTGATAATTGTTGGAGATTCAAATAGAAATGATTATTGCTTCAAGTGGAAGTTGAAGTGCTCCTTATGGCTGTTAGAAGTAGTTCCTACATCCAATCAAAATTTTTAAGATAACAAGATTAAACAATTCTAACTAAACTTTACATATTTTTAGAAAGCAAAGTAGATTAAATTAAGAGTTTCTTTCGCTAAGATTAAATTTGACAAAGGTGCTCGCTACTATAGAATCATTTTCACCAATCAATAGCATTAGGTTTCCCAACATTGGATGAGAATTTGCTCCACTCGATACGAACCAAAGTCAAGGAATAGTTTTTGTTTTGTATCTTCTATCATCCCACTGTCCCCATCAGGTCGAACCGATAACAATTCGATTCCTTTCATTTGGTAAAATTGCACAAATCCTAGGCCTCCTGTATTTCCAAGAGACAACGTGCGAAAAGAAGCAAGAAAGACTGAGAGAAAGCAAGCGGAAATGTGCTAGAAGGAGCTAGAAAAAGAACCCGAACCACCACCAGCAGCAGGGCAGTCCTTTATAATCAAACGGCAACAATCAATCGAGTAAATATTTACTTACATCCCTTTGTGCTTTTGTGAAAATAACAAAGTGCCCCGTTCGCCCGGACAATCTTCCACCGTCCCAGTATCGAGAGCCCGCACCGGCAGCTTAACACAACCGACCGAACTACAAAGCTGGCAAATAATAAGCAAACTAAAGGACGAAATACCCTTTTGAACCAGGTCGCCCTCGGGAGCTAGCGCCCAACACAGCAGAATGCTTTGTTCGTATCAGCAAAACCCGTGGCCGGTGGTGGAAATTCCGTTTGTCGATCCTTTCTCCATTGCGCGGCCGCTGCGGTCGGACACGCGACAAATCGACAAAAACACGAAGAAAATAACTTCAACTTAAGAGTTTTATTCATTCCGGCAGCAAAGTCCCAATGCTTACACCGATCGATCGGGACGGGTTTTGGGTTATTGGTTTCCGGAAAACGTGTTCGCGTTTTCCCTACGCTCCCTCCAGGAGGTTGCATTCTTGTGTCGCGCACACGGGCCAAGGATTTCGTGGTTTCGGTGCTTCACTTCCGAGTGGTCCTAATTTAAATCCCACCCAGTGTGCGTTGATTGAAAACGGACATTTTCCGGGACATCGTGTGCTTTGGAAGGGGGTCATTCGCACACACCTAGCGAAAGGAAATAATAACGGTCCGTACTTTGAGCCGCTGCGCGATAAGCTGGTAAAATAAGTTTAATTATTTTCTAATAACTACCTCCACAAAAGGAAGTCGAAAAGGAAGGACACCGTTCGAAGTCGTTCTTTGTTCTAATAGTGCGTCATCGTGTATTCAATTTGGATCCCAAATTATTCGGCACCCCGTATTCGCTACAGGACACCAACTGTCACGGATGACCGAAAAGGATAACATGCCGGTGTTCGTGTTCGTTAGATTCTAGGATTCCCGGACCGGATCGCACCCAAAACGACAAAGCACAACCTCATTGGAGAGTCCGATTGCCGATCGATAAAGTTAGACGGACGAAGAATTTGTTCTTCAATCGATGGGTGCATTCGAACGGAAGTTCCCAGGTAATGGTGGATATCTCGGGTGACATGTCGAGCACGGCGTGAAAGCTTTTTAGTTTGCGAAGAGAAAGCTTTCCGTGTCGGTACTGTAAAGCAATATATCATTAGGGATTAGGACGCAGCAAGCAAGCAAGTCGCGCTGTCGGTAGCAGTCTCGCATCAACATCACAACCCTCGGTCCCGGTCGGTTCGGTTCGGTTCGGTTGGTGTTCGATAATTTCATTTTGACCTGTTAGTGCTGTTAGTCGTTGTGCAAACGGATTTCCTTTTCCTTTCGATCAAAACATAGGCGCACCCGTACTAATAGCTGGAAGTTGAAACCATCCAAATCTACATTTGTCACTCGGTGAAGCGGTGAAGGGTGTTCCTCGCTTATTTTGTCCGGAACCTAGGGCCAGGGACCGATTTTGTTTGATCCATCCTTTTGTTGGCAAATGTAGTTATTGTTTGTAAAGCCCGACGGAAACCTCTTTGAAGGCTTGGACCCCGTGTTTAGTATTGCAGACAGGCGCGCGCGTACTACCGGTTGTTTTCCGATGCCGATGTACAATTTTGGCATTCAATATCAAAGGGATTTAACTATTTTTGTGACTAGCGTCAACCAACCACGAATATGGCTCCACGCTGTCCAAAGCGGACGACAAATCCTACGGCCCGACGTGAACGGCATACATCAGAACCCACAAATCAGTAGCGGCCGGTAGCCAACACGCTCAAGACATAATAAAAAATCAACTCTCAAAAGACATGCCGCTTTCAAAGTGGACGAAAAGAGTGGGAAATAGTCCAAAACAACACGAACAAAAAAATCACAAATAAACTGCAAATTGAATGATAGCATTAGGCGATTCTGTCAACGTCGTCCCGCTGTCTTGCCCCATCCATATATGGCATATGGATGCCATTCCATGGAACTGCCCTGTTATCCACCACAGTCACACTATTGCCCATATCGGCCATTGCGACCTAAACAAATAAATGTCACGAATGTCATCATCCTTTTCTTGACGATTCGTGTTCGTAATTTACCTTCGACCTCCGGAACCCCAGCTCGATCTTCGCGATGCGACATGCCCAGTCCGGTGAGTCTCTTGGTGACCATTTTCACGAAACATGACATCGGGTACCTTCACCTTTCACATCCCCAACACAGACGAAGCGTCCTACCTAGGCGTCAAGTGACAACTGCCAAAAGCCAATCGCCAAACAGCACACACACATACACACATTGGGGGCTGTTGCAAGCGAACGGTTTCCGGTGGCAGATAAGTGTGATGAATATTTACGATTGCGAACCATTCCACCATTCCAAAAGGCTGGGGCGATATACCCTCGGACATCACCAACCGATCGTGAACGTGACTTGAACACGTTCAGCAGAAAGCGTCCGCTTCCGGTCCGTCCCGCTCGTACCCAACGAACACTTTTGGTCAGGTGCGCCGTTGCGATAAAATGGCGGACACATCACCGGAGAGGCTCATTTTCAACACCATGAAGCCGAGCACTAAATGGGTCTTCCGGTGCAGCCAATGGTCTCCGTATGTGTGTAAGTGGCCTTATTCTTGTCGCTCCCCGGACGATCGTTTACCAGTCGCACACGGTTCGGATCGGAAGAAGACGCCGACGCGAAGAAGCTATCGAGCAAGTGGCAGAATACTGAATCGGTGTGTTGGTGAGTCTGATGGCTCCATTTTTCCACTCACTTATGACTCCCCGAAGCGGAGTTTAAGTGATAATTTATGGGACGAGCTTTATGAATATTGTTGTCAAGTGTTCTTTCGATACTTGGGAAGGTGAAGTTGGCACCGTTTCACAGCCCATCGCGGGGGTATGACAGTTTCGGTTCCTCGCTTTTCCGCAACCATTTTGCATCGTACGATGGGGAGTAGCTAAGGCAGAGTTTTCTTCTAAGGATCAGGAAGCGATATGGTTCTTTTTTCGCGCAGTTCAAAGTCACAAAATGAAGGAGACACACAATTTCGGTTTGGAGGTTTGTTTCCTTTCGCTCTTTCGCACCGACACGGCACACGATGAAGGGTTGCACCAGTAATGTCACCGCATGAAAAGTGAGTGGAAAATGGGAAGTTATTATACTTTTTTTTTCCTTGGCCGCCCGCGGCTCGGGAACGTGATTTATGCGCGGTCGGGCGATGAAAAATGAAATCTGACAAAATGTACGTGCCACACCGGTGGAGATTGGGAAAATGGCCTCCGAGCAACGCCGAGATGGCTTTTGAATCGCTCATTTGGAGAAAAGCGTTGTTGTGTGGGGCTATTTTTTTCGCTTCACCCCTTTTTTTTGGCTGCGAAAAAGCATTATGTAAGTGACATTCCAAAATGGAAATGGCAATTTTGGATCGGAGTCGGTTGTCGTCACTTCTGGAGTTTGTAGCGTTTTTGTATCGCGGCCCTGGGCGTCTGAGTTTTCGTGCTGGAAGTGGAAACTCTCTTGATTGCGAGTGGCGATATGGTACCAGCTTGAAATATGGACTAGAAAATTCATTAATTTATAGCCTCTGTCCGCTAAAAGATGCTATCGCCGATGCGTCCGTCCCCTTTTTTTGGGGCTCTTCAAGCGAAAGAAAACTCCAATACTTGCACACAGACACATAATTACAAGATTCAACCACTAGAAACGATTGAGCGTCGTTCTATTTCTAGCCCGATATCGTCCAAAAGTTTCATTAACAGATCCATAAATCCAACACACGGCCTTGTCTATGGTGCATAAAAAGTGTGACAGCCGGGCACAACTGTGCTTTACTGTGCGTTTTGTAGTCATCGAGACTCGCGTCCGGTTAACATTGGTCGTGGAAGTTTCCGAACGACTTCTGCTCCACTGCTGCTGTTAGGATGTATGTTCACTGTCATGCTTAATCGGGTTCGAAATTCATGTCCACAGATACAGATCTACCACAAAATTAGATCACGCTAGAATCGAAGGACTGAAGGACAAAAACAAACCTTTCGTTAGATATAAATCTGCCGCACGATTCACCAAACCGTATGAGAGACGTATGAAAATCGCATCTGTTATGGCAAGAATTGTGTGTAAACTGCTATTTTTGTAGCGATATTCAATGATACAGTGAAAAATATAAAAAAAGTGAAATGGTATTATCAACGCCCAAACACGATACATTGAATTCTTGGTTGAAATTGATTCATGCGATATTTCATTCCATGTTTATACGATTTATGCAATATGTTTTATAGTCTGCACCGATGATTGAATTGAAATTGATATTCGCTGAAATCCGATTCAACAATTAGATTAACGTTCGACAATGCTATTCAATTTTGTTACACTAGCTGGAAAAGTAGATCATTTAGTATTGAAATTATTGCAAACAATATGACAAGAGAAAGTCTCAATAACTCTTCCTATTAAATATGAAAACAATAAAACGATGTAAATAATTCATCATCAAAAGGGTATATTCCTAAAAAAACTGACCTAAACTAGTTTTAGGATAGGAATATTTGTGAAAATATATATTTTTGCTAATAAAGAAAAGCTTCTCATGCTATTTGCTACGCATTTGGACCGTATTTCATCCAAACTTTGACATCTATTTTAAATTGCAAAGTGACATGTTTTATCGTTGTAGAGTCTAACGCGATTCCTAGTCTTCAAAGACTCCAAAGCCAATAAAATACTGGTGTACGCTTACAATTACCAACGTGCTCCAACCACAGCACGCTTTTTCTATATTGACCGAATGGTCGAAGTTTGATCAGAGACTCTATTTATTTTCCACGTATCTTTCCAGGAATCAAATCCTAGATTACAGGAACTGTAAAGAAAAACTCCAATTGAAATACACTATATGTCATGAAATAGATTAAAAGAACTAAATTAATGTTACAAAGATCATGAGAACTCATCTGATTTCACTACAAATCACAATCATGTGCAACTGGATATAGATTTAAACAAATAAGATTTCCTTAGTGCGCAGCTAGGAAAGAATCATCCATCCATGGCTTCAATCACACTCAAAACTCATAAAAATTTAAGCACCAATTTATTTCAGAATATTTTACAAAAACTATTCTCTCTGTTAAATGACGCTGTACTAAAAACCGTACGAGAAAAAGGTGCCGAAGCCGTTTATGTAAAAATTTGTACTACAGCTTAAATTTTAAATTAATCAAATCGGTTTAAAACGAATGATAAAATGACGACATCCTTGAAACGAATGACGCTTTTTGCGATCCGTAAATTGGAGCAAAATATATGTGACTTACATGCATCGACGACTCCTTCCGGAAGCCTTCAACTCACGTAGCACGTACGATGCTTTTCTTCTGACAGAAAGCAAGCAAAAAATCCCTACTAGTTCTGTACGTTTGGTTACACTCGGGTTGTCCTCTTCCTGGTGGCGGTCCCAGCCAAAACCAAATTGATATGCCACACAAGACACTTGCCATAAATTTGCAACACTCCCTACCTTCCTTTCCTCTTTTTGGATGACTTCTTTCCTCGCGGTCGTCACCACAACCGATGAAGTTCGCTTCTGTTTTGGAGATGCTAAGTTCCCCACTCATTGAAAGCGGTCTCTGTCTGCACACACGACTCCAGAGCCCCAGACTGAAACCAGTGGAAGAATGGTTCCTCGATTTTGAGAGTCGTTTTCCGGTTTGCGACGCTGCAAAACAAATGCAGACCCCGCAACCGGTCGAGCCTACCGAATACCCGTCCCAAGCATCACAACCGGCTGTGGCAAAGCAGTATTTGGGTAGCGGAACCACACAAAACGCAATTTGTAGATAATGTAGCATTTTGTATGCAAAACTAATACTCGAAGCTTCGCGTCGCGTGTATGACGAAGACGTTTTTCATGGCTCTTCGCATCGTTCGTCCCGTGTGAGAGCTAGAAAGAAAAGGAAAGCCCGGCACAAGAAAACGGCGGAATGCATTTTCACACACTCGAGCCAGCGCGTTGAACATGATCCTGGCGAACTGCCTGACAATGTTGTCGTCGTATGTTGTGCAGCAAAAGGCTTATATGGTCGTAAGATGGGTCGCAAAAAAACACTACACAACGCAGCGCTACCTCTCTGTCTATGGATCTGAGGGTGATCATTCCATCTCCATTTCCATGCCTATTGCTTTACGGTTACAATGCAACTGTATGGAAGCGTACCATCTCAACCAGACAGCCAGACGGTTGCACTGCTGGGATGGTGTTAGCTAGTATTATTGCTAAAGTCGCTACGAATGTGTTTGGACTCACTGCTCGGCAAAATGGACGACCAATCAAAGTTGGTTGGTGGTAGAGAAAACTGGGCAAACAAGCAAACCGTTCGAATGGAAAACGTTCCCCCACCCCCTCCCCCCTTCAACGTAACGTCCAAGTGCCTATTCTCTGCCCAAGAGAATACGAAAAACACACATACACACAATTTATTCGCGCCTGCAACAAAAGGAAACTCATTCGAAAACTGCCACGAATGATGTTCTTCGATGAGTTCGGCGTGGAAAAAAAGCAGCCCACCATACATGCCAAACGCCGCACAAAAGCTGTCCGCCGTGTCTCACGTTTCATTTGCTTTGCTGCAGCAGCAACACCAACCGAGACCAACCGGGAGCAAAGTCGAACGATGCTAAATTATTACTCAACATTGCAGTTGCAACTGGAGAGCAAACAGGTCTCGCGTAGCATTACCCACCAATTCGCGATCCCATTCGTCAATCGGGGTTGTACGCTTCGCTGGCGAATGTGTTAATATACATATATCGTCATACGTTAGCCACACTCTAGCTGGAAACTAAAGTTATTACTTTACTTTTTTCCCCGACATTGTTCGCTCCATTCGCCAGCTTCCTTTTGTGCCAGCGGTGAAAAGTTCGTTCACACACGGTTGGATGCTGCTAGCAAATAGAACCACGGTACGGTAGAACCATTTAGCCGAGCAGTCACCGCTTTATGCTTCGAACGTGCAATTATTTCTACACGCCTCAATGTCTTGCATTCCGACTCACCGACTCAGTTGGCACCTGCACACACTGGTGGTGGTGGAAGTTTTCATAAAGGTTTTAAAGTTGGTCGTTGCACCCACAAGGACACAAGACGCCTGCCGGAACGTACGATGCGACTAAGTGAAGAGTATTGTAACTGAAACTAAACCATAACGCGAAAGAAAAACATCGAAACTAATGCTCAGCCGCCTCAGCCAAAGGAAGGTGTAACGGGGACGATCGCTGTTGCTGTTTGGACTGCAAAGTTTCAATTCCGTAAAACTTCGTATTGCTTCGAAACTCGTTTAAATAGTTTGATTCAATTTGGAAATATTAAATTAGCATACGTTAGCACCCGCAGTTTGCCAACAGTCGTCAAACTTTTTGCCGAAAACCCAACCATCAGCATGTGATGGCGCATACATATATATTTGCACTTGGTGGAGTTGCGTGCGTTGGGTGAAAAACCTTCCACAGGAAAAGCAATCGATGTGTGTGTGTTTGTGTATTTTACTCTAGTCCCTGGAGGCGTCTTACATCGAAGGGAAAACTGGATTGCAAAAGTTTTTGCTAAACGTACGGCATAAAACTGAGGTGATTCGATTTTTCCACTGCTCTCTCTGCTCTCTCTCTTGAGAACAAACTGTCTTCAAATGGGTTTTCACCAAATTTCTTCGCTAATAACAATTTGTTGCTGGAGAGCTCTTATACTTTCAAAATAGTTGTTCCTCACAGCGATCCAAACAAAGATCCATATTTATTTCGAAAAACACAAACCTCTGCAGCTCGGGAAGTCTTCGTACGCGTTTGCATACCACGGCGTCTAGTAAACTAATAACCCGCTCCACATGTCAACATTCATTGCCGTCTCATACATTCCGTTTGAAGTTTAATAAATGAAACAGAATCCGCTTAAGCTTACGGGGAACGCTTGCACCAGCGAAAAAAACCTGTAGCATTCCTTCGTGTGGCTCGTTCACCAAGCTTTATCACTGTGTGTTCCCGTTCCGATCGGTCGCTTTACATCACGAAACCATTTCCAACAATCCACTCACACGATGACGCAACGGTTTTCTTCCCAACGTTTGCCAACCGGAATGGAAGGACAATCAATGGGTCTCGGTCCCTTTGCTTCCCGGGAGAAATCATCTTCACGCGTCAAGCTCCGGTGAGCATGGAAAATTGTGGATTGTGTGCGATTATTTATGAAGTCTGAACGAGGGAGAAAAAAAGACGCAACATGGTACATTGGTACGCTCTGGCTCTGAAGAATCGCATGGGAACCTAGCACATGCAACCTTCCGTATTTTTTGTTGGTTCTTTTTTTGCGGATGTCTCATAGCATTTTTACTGACCGAAAACAAGCGAAAGAGATGTCCTGATGGGGAAAAAAGAATGTCCTAATTTCCCGTATCAGGTAGACGACTGTGTTACGCTGAAGAAGTTGCTCTTATTCCAATGCTTCCTATATTCATTCGTTTGTGATGAGTTATTTAAGGGTAAATACATTTCTTGAAAGAATTTCGCAAGAATTAGTTTCTAAGCTTCACTTTCGAAAAGCGGATTTAGTAAAAGCGGAAAATGAATAACATCACCCAAACATCACACAACCCTTGTCTTTAAAAACATTATTAAATTTACAATTAATCCCTCTTCAACCAACTAGATGGACACGCTCATTTAACATTTCAGTCGAAACTTTTCACTGTTGTTCGTGTGTTCCGATTTAAATTAAGCCATCATGAAATGGTTCACAATTATACCGGGCAAAAGTTAATCATCGGTAACGTTTGCTTTGGTTTGCTGGCAACGGCTACCGACAACCTAACTTTTAATGCTTCCAAATCTTAACCGGCTTAAGTCTTAAGGTTCTTTCGCTGGCGATCTAAAATATTGGCAGGTAGCAGCAAAGGGATTTAGCGGTTTCCACCGTTGTGTTGACTTGTAAAATCCCATACGGTTTCGATTTTGGCCCACACCCGAACAGTGGGGGCAGCGCACCCCCCATCTCTTATCGGCCATAAATTAAATTGCTATGAAATTTTAATTAATTTTAATATTCTCCTTCTGCTCGGCCAGATATCACGGTGGGTAAGAGTAATGGTTAAAGTTCGTTGGCGGTTCCCCCAAACAGGGCACAAAATAAAAGATACCGGTTAAAAAGGCCAACCAAACTGGTCGACTGGTGGAAAGAAAAATCTTCCCTTTAAAACCATGCTTCATAGTTCGGGGTGAAAAACTTTCCCATTACATGCTGACCCCGAAACATTTCTTCCTTCCACGCTCACTCGCTCTCCATCTCTGTCTTCTATCGGTGCTTCTTAAAAGTGAAATGCTTCGCCAGGTTGCGTCATAACTCACACTCAATTATTTTTTTATGGCTCGTCGCGTTCGCTCGCTGCGTCCTGGTAAGCCGATTGACCGAACCACCCTGGGTAACGGATGGACGAGCCCAGGCAAGAGAAAAAAAAACAGCCCGGCGAATAAACGAAGCTGGGCTTCGAACCCCGAAAACTTTCGTGCGAGAATTCACCAGCACTAGTGTGCAGGCGGGCGCAACCAAACCCCGAAACCCTAGGCACCATCACACGGTCCAGATGGAAAAAGTTCGATCCATGGGCCGCGTGAATCGCAAAACCCTGGGATGCCCTTTAGGGTCGATCCGGTGTAAGTGTTGCGTTCGACCATTAACGAGTTATGGTCGCACAGAAATTCGGCGCCAGCGTTGGTGCGTCGACTTTCCCGGTGGGCGTATTGCAGATTTTGAGGAACGAACCACACCAGCGCGATTTCGTGTGCGACCGATTAGCCAACATTTTCAAACCCACACCACCCGATGACGGAGAAAAAGTTTTAATGCTTCATCATGAATGGTTGGGGCTGGTGTGGGCTAAAGTTGCTCACTTTGGGCCGGGGGTTTTGTTGTGATGTGGTTCGCGCGCCTTCGTAACGCACCTGAAGTTAATTTTGAAGCCTCTGTTCTGCTCCAACGGTTGGAAATTGATAGATTTCGTGAATCGTGTCACACGGCTAATGGTGCACACATAATTTCGCTCACCGGGTTTCGTTTAGATTGCTGTTTTTTTTTTTTTAACAAACATCTTCCGCCCGAACACACATTCGTCAGGGCACTGTTATTAATTTACGGTTCAGGAAAAACCGTTCAGTTCATAATAAACTTTCGCAGCAGTTCGGTAAATGGCGGCATTATTCTCGTCGACATCACGGCCAACAAAAAGCATTGCGACAGGGCTGGGTCTAAGCCTGCCACTGCTGCCGCTATTCATGCTGCACAGCATGTCAGAATTCTATTTCGAACGCGTCAGTCAATTCCAGATCGTGGCGGCACAGCACGCCAACAGAATGGGGCAGGGCTCATCGCACTCAGCATTGTAAGAAGCTGTTCTACAAGATCAGCCCTACCGAGCACAATGCCCAACCGGAAACAATACACCGTGTTGTAGATGCGTCCCCCCTCTCCTTTGTCCCGGCTCCTTCTCCGGACGAAACATTGCCCACCGCCATCATTACAAACGTCATAAACTCGAGTGCGAGTTGGTGCCTTGCAAACGGTAGACATTTGTCAGGACTTGAGTTGCTAGTTGCTGCTCCGTGCTTTTGTCTGCTGTAAGCTTGCCTGACGAACCCCGGGTTTTGCATACTTGCTTGCAAATAATGTAACCTCGGCAGCAGCCACTCTACTCTGTCTTTCGGTTCGCTGTAGCTCGCATCCACCACATAACTCCTTTTAGTGCCGGAATCTCTACAGCAAAGTATCCTATTTCAGCAAGGTTGCACAATGTTACAGAGGCTGCTGTAACATTTTTCGCCCCTTGCCTGTCTTCTTTTGACCGTTCTGTGCGAGACGTTTTTGTGTTGTACGGTGTGGCCTGCCTATATAGCTCACCCAACAAAAACCAGCCTCCTTTACACCTTGCAGCACTTTCCGAGGTCCGGGACTGGTGAAACAAATCGAAACACGGCGCATCGTTCTGTTTAGCAGCACAAGTCACACGGCTGGATGGAATGGTATTGTTTTTCCGGAACGTTTGCCAGTATTATTGCATCCCGTAGTACAACCATCCCCCGAACGCTACACAAAACGCTGAGCTGTCGGAAACGGTTGGAAAGTCGGGCCAGCGAAGAAACTATATTAGAAATCGGCTTCATACCAGCCGTGAACATGACACCTTCCGCCTTTCTGTCTCGTCTTGCTGATTATTGCACAGGCCGCTTAGGAAGTGCCAGCGTGGTGGTGTAAAATCGTTACAAAATCTCGGCGCGACCCAGCATCAACACACAAACGGCTTGTTTCGTACCTTGTTTCGATGAACAATGACCAATGAACCTGTTGTACAATCATCGAGAAAATTACTTCTTTTGCACAGCCCATCCAGGCCGGGCTTTATCGTGATGGTTAGGTTGTCAGTTGCCGGTGGCAGTTTGAGATCCGGTAATCTTCCTTTGCTTCTAGCGATAGGTGTTGTTGAGCAGAAATTGAAACAATTTCTGTTCCTGATTTACATGGCGCATCTGGGCAAGTAGTAGCACCTTGCAGAGGAATCACCACTCGGGTCAACCTTTTACAACGATTCAACACTTAGCAATCACATCTAGCGGATTCATTTAACTTTACTTTGTTGTGTATAAGCTGTTTGAAGTTTTCAAATTGAATTCTGGTAACAAGAATTCGATGTAAAACGATAAATGGTCCTCACACAACTTACTTTTTTTATCGTTCCACTAGTCCAATCATATAAACTTCTAGCCTTTAAGAGTTAAACACTTCCATCGAGTTTCATAGAAACGTTCTTCTACTTATCATCCCACCACACACAAATGGCGATATCGATTACTTCCCCCGTGAGCTAGCCGAGCTTGGTGAGATGGTTCGATTTTCTGATTTCATCGTAATTTGATGTCATTAATTTCAGCGATGTATAGCTATTCATCACCGGATTTTGCTGATTACCGATCAGAGCAATGCCGGGCTAGAAATCGACACGTGCAGGCATTCGGCAGACCACATAAACGACCATTCCTGAGTATATAACATTAGCGCGAGATGATAATAAACCTTCCACCGAAGTCGTGATACACGATACCATTTGATGTCGATTGTTTGTGGTTCGAGAAAAAACGGTAAGCCAACATTTGGTTGGATTTGTATAAGTGGCAGCCAGAAGAAACCCCCATTATTACACAGGCACCTGCCGTTGGCTGTGCAAGATTGACGTAAAGTATCATGTTATTATAATGGAATGAAGGTCTTTTTTTTAAGGAAAACTAAAAAAGCGTTCAAACCAGCAAAGCTGTCAATCAAATGGTTGTAAAGATTTTGAGCTATATCAGATAACCGCACATGTGGCGTCAAATGAAAGGATGTCACGGTAGACAGTATATTAAGACGGCGTGGTTTGATGATAACAATGAAATATAGACCAAAACAAAAAATCAGTCCTATTATTCCCTAACATAATACGCTACTTGACGGAACCGTTGTTCGATGGACGCTCAAGAAAAACTAGTATTCAAGTACAATGACAGCTCACTTCAAACATCGCAACCTCAAATTGCTCTCAAAAACCTATCCACTGGCAAAACTTTGCCTAAACCTCACCAGGAAGAGCGCGCCAGGCACAGTGTGACGTGTTCTTTTGTTTCATCTCTTTCGACTACCGACCTCTCCCATTAACCTTGCTTGGGATGAGATTGGGAAGTGTGGTGCTTTTATTCTGGTACGCCGTACCACCACAACAGCCGGAGACACTGGCAACAACTGTCATCTCTAGAGCACCAAGAGGCGCAACTTTCGTCGCATAAAGCCGACCGGAACATGCTGGTGAAATAAAACGAAATCATACACAACAAATAGAGAGCAGAACCAACGCAGATCCAGACGCATGTCCCCGGTAACGGGAAGAGAAGATTCTGAGCAGCGGGTTTAAACAGCACATCCATCCTCAGCTCACCCAGCCATCTATAGCACACCGGAACCACAAATGCATTATCAAGAGCGATTTGGGATGTTTGCAGCTGGAAAGTTTCATAGTTTTGGAAAAGTTTCCCTGCTTGCAGTGGTGCTGGTTGGTTGTGTTACCTATTTTGCGGAGTTACCGAGTTGCCAGAGACCATCGTTTGCCGGTGGAGTGAACCTGACAAACACGATGTGCGTCAACTTTTACCACTTTCTAATAGAAAACAAATAACTGTTAGCCACTGCAACCACAGTGATTTTTTCTCGTTCAATATCGTGTCTCTTGCGTGGAGGAAAATTGTGCTACGATGAAGAAGTACCGTCCGTTCTTAGCTGTGCCCTTAAAGCTTTTAAAGCGATGATTCGTTCGTTTGAAGCTTAAGTAATGACTTTTACTCACTTAACCCGATGTAATGTGCGAGAATTTCAAATTCAAATTGAAAATAATTGCACCACATATTCATTGTTCGACACACATGCTGCTCTCGACCAAACGGAGCGCTCCATAAATCATCGTGCTGGCGGTGCTCCGGTGCGAAAATTCATCTTCCAAAGAAGAGATACGAACACGAACACGAGGCAGGCGAGGGAAAACAATTCCTCATCTAAGTAAACGCACCAAATGAATATTCAATCTGCAGTAATTTAAACAAATCTCATTAGTAGAGCGAGCTGGAAAATCTTGAGCAAATTCCTAACGCCGAACCTTGAGAACCTGCAGGTACTTTGTGTTATTACAGCACCGTTGCCGTTGGTGAGCAAACGAGCCCCACTGGGTAAAATATTCAAATAACCTTATTCACCTTGGCGCGGTGGCGTGCAGGAATGTATCCATTTCCTGGGTTTTCCACCCCGACCGGGACGACGGAAGATAGCCCGCGCGCGTACACCGATCGTACTACAAATGAAGGAAAATTATAAAACTTTCAATGGTGCTTACCAACTAATAAGCATACCATTCATCGGTTGCAGGCATCGAGATGGATGGTTTTTCTTCACGGGTGTGTTTTTGTTCGTGTGCTTTAAGACACCGGAGTGAGAGATAGAGGCGCTTACTTTATGTGTCAAGCTATTTTGCTACTGGTTTGGTTGGGCGTTCATTTATTCATTTTTTTTTATCTACTGACTTGTGCGAGGTCTCCTTCAAAGAATGGTGTAAAGAGAGCGGCAAAGAATTTAACAAAGAAACTCCATCCAACAGTCAGTGGTATCGAGAGACCACATTAAAACGAGAAGAATCCGCAAGATTAATGAGCCTCGGCTTCGAGATGGATGGTTTTTCTTCACGGATGTGTTTTTGTTCGTGTGCTTTAAGACACCGGAGCGAGAGATAGAGGCGCTTACTTTATGTGTCAAGCTATTTTGCTACTGGTTTGGTTGGGCGTTCATTTTATCATTTTTTTTATCTACTGACTTGTGTGAGGTCTCCTTCAAAGAATGGTGTAAAGAGAGCGGCAAAGAATTTAACAAAGAAACTCCATCCACCAGTCAGTGGTATCGAGAGACCACATTAAAACGAGAAGAATCCGCAAGATTAATGAGCCTCGGCTGCCACTAAAGCCCACATCTGGAGGCGACTCAATTTGGGTAGAATTTTTCGGTACGACTTTGTGCGGTCCACGGTCGGAAGCTTTAAGATTGCGCTTATTAATTAGACCATCTTTGATTTATTCATCATACTAGCGCACGGTTGCGATCCCCTGTGCAGCACGGGGCTGAGACGACATCCCAACACACATCCCTCGAGCTACGTACCATTTCATTTGTGAAGAAGCCACAGAGCTCTGGAAAGCTACCTAATAATCCTTCTTCAACCCGGAGAAAAGCGCCTTAAGCCTGCCGAATGTGTACGAACCAAGGGCCGCTGTGTGTGTGTTTGTGTGCGAACCGAAAGTGAAGCGTACTTTGCTAATTGCGTGATAAAGCACAGGTGAGAATAATTTATCAAAATATAACACGATCACCGTGGGCAGAAGTGTGGCGACTGCTTCCACGCAAAACTTGCTTAATATTCGTGTTAATGGAAGATGGATTGGACGTCGAGATTTACCACCACCCATTTCTGCTTGCCCGCCATTTTCTCATGCACTACCGAGGCAGAGAAGAAGGAGGAGGAGGAGTGAGAATGGAGATGGAGGGTGGTGTGCAACAGCAAGACGTTTTCATCTGCCAGCGGCAAAGTCTGCTCATCGACTACTCACTCTTCTGGTGTGCCTTTATCTGCACCAGCAGGCTAAAGAAGGTAATCCGCAGGATAATGAACAATCCCAACCCAAAGTACAGACCCCCACGGTGGGTCTTTCGTCTCTTTTGCAGCACTCATCACCATCACCGTGTATCATTCGCGATGAAACATTGGTTGATTACCTACTCGATGCCACGGAGCGTTTATGTAAAATGCAACGGTTGCAAAAACGATCCTCCACCCATCTCTGCCCATTGTGTCTCGCCGAACCGACTGCCTGGTACAATCGCGCATCAAAATCTTCTCCAAGCATTGCTACGGATGCGTTGCCACATTGTGGACTCTGCTTAAACTCCACCACCAAGCCAAGATACGAGCGTGAAACGTAATACCGCACATCTTAATGAACCACTCGGTGCCCTTTTTGAAGGAACACCTTCAATCGGTGTGCTGTACCGGGGGAGAGAACCCACACTCTTTGAAAGTCCATAACTTCAGGTTCCACAAGAGCCACTTGCATCTTCACCCGGGGACATCCCATTCCAACGAGACGCTAGGTGTCAGAACGGAAAGCATTTGCCCTGCTTCCATTGGACGACTTGATTACACCGGAGAACACTGCCAATGTTCCGGCGCGTCAAGTTTTCTACCCCGTTTGTGCCAAAACACATACATCAAAATGGATTAGCGCTACCGGTGTGCGTGTGTGTGTGTGTGCGGAGTAGACAAGGCAACCACCGGTGGTTCCATTCAAGTCGAAATCAAAATCTGACAGTAACCGAAGTCATCGAGGACGGAGAGAGCTCCTTCGAGACCGAGACGTTATTCCGGTTGCTCCGGATACTGCACAAGACCATCGGACAGGTTCCTGACAGGTTCGTCCAGGATGAGAGATGGTGCCAAAATGAACAATGATTAGGTGCGTTGTTCGCCCGATAGCTGGACCGAAAGCGGTGGGGGGTGTTGGCAGCGAACGAAGAGCAATCCGGCAGGCAGGTGTTATAGATACTATCTTGATCCTCTTGGCACCGTTTCGGACTGCTCACGCAATCGTCGAAGAGAAAATTGTTAATTTATTTCTCTTATATACGGTTTAGCCTTTTCCCATTCGTTATTCGGTAACGGAGCTGAGTGGGTCGGTGTTGCTGTTCGGTCGGTGACAGCAGGCACCGGCACAGCGCGCTGACAGTAATTCTCTGGAGCCTTTCCTTCGCATCCAACGTTTAACGTTAATGTGTCTGCAGCTGTGCGTGTGTTTTGCGTTGCACGCATGCTTTCACCTTCTTTTCCACCGTCGAAAGGGATTCAATAAATTTTCTTTGGCCCGACCAAGTATTGGCCAATTTGTTGTGTTGTTGTATCGGTGACATTTTACCCAAAGTTGAATGAATGAGAATGAGAGAGATAGTAATTAAGACAATTTAATTCTGCAAGAGCACATCAAGAATATTTACCACAAAATCCCTTACATGTTTTAGTAACGTAAATCCTTTCCCATGTACAGTGTCGCCGTCAAACATCAAAACGTAGCAGAATTACACATTACAGTAATGAGCACCATTTATTCCTATAAACGACTCCGTGATTAACGAACTAATTCAGCTGATTCTTTTAGGCACAGCGTACGTACCCACGTGCCGGAAGCTTACGTGTGAATTAGTAATCCTTTCCATTAAAACTTTCACTACGTACAGCTTCAAATGCGACGCATACGATATGTGTGCTGTTCACATTCGCACCGGATAATTGTGATTAACGATGGTCATGGTCCCCATATTCTTCAAACTACCAAGAAAACTCTCAACCATCATAACGTTTCATCAGACAGAGAGCCATCACCGTCTGTTGCCATACACATACAAATTTGTTCTCGTCATTATCACATCTAGCAATTATTTTGCAAAAGATGTTAATAACATTTCCTCAATGCAGCTTCTGGTGCTCTGTGCTGCTTGCTCGGCACTGGAACACTTTCCACACGTTAAGCAAAAATGAGAAAGGTGCAACTGAGTGCGTGCCTTCCTTTGCGCTCTTAGTACCCTTTAGCATCCGCAACGATGGATAGAACTACTTCAACTTGAAACGACTGCACCCGGAATCCTGGTGCGTTGACGCTCTCTCGCAAAAGAAACTCTTTCCTAACCGAATTAAAAGATGTAATTAGAAGAAAGCGAAACCAGTTACAGATGGACCGTACTATTGTATATTTAGATGTGCCGGGATGCTTCTTACACACTGCTGCATTTGTGTTGGTGCTAGTTTTACCTTCATCCTTCGCTTTGGACGAGCGTTTGCCGCCGGAACAGACCGGAACCGGCGCTGCATAGCAAGGAGTAAGCAAGCAGCAAAAAAAAAACTCGAGATTCAATTATAATCTGTGGGAAAATAAATTATGCAAACTCCAAAATGAACGACAAAAAGGTAATGATTGCGCGTCCGCTTTTCGCCTGCAGGCACTACCGGCACCATTGGAATCAGCCCACGGTGTCCCCCCCCCTCTTTGAGCTACTGTAACCTCCGTGGTCTTGATTTAGATACGCTTGCCCTACTCTTTCCAATTCCTTAGCGCATACCTGAAAAGTACGGTAGAACAAATTTCCACTCCGTGCCAACAACAACAACAACCCCGCAGAGGACGTGGTGGTGGCGAACTTGGGGCGGACTTGGTGGAAACTCTGTTCACTCCATTAGTGGGGATTTTTCTTCGTTTGCTGCCCGGGGATAACGAGTAAAGTTTTACCACTGCAGTGTTGTTCCCTCAAGTGTGGTGCCCTTCTATTACTGCTTCTCTCCTTCGTCGTGTTCGTGTGTTAGCAGCTTTCCCGCGTTTTTTTTCCTGTTCTCATCGCTTTCGCTTTACTCCCTTTGCGCGTAACCTCATCCGGGACCCGATGCGATGCGCCGGAAAAATCGGGTCATTCATTATGCACAGCTTCGCGGAACGCATCGCGCGATACGTATCGTACGACGTTTTTCTTTTCCTTTTTCTGTATGTGCTCCAACCGGCTAATGAAACCGTCTAATGGAAGTTACAATTTTGCCTAACCCTCGCACGGGATGAGAAATGCAGCAAAAAAATCCTGGGATCGGTACTACAGTTACGCTAAATTAAAGCATCGCAACCGAGCTGTATAGAATTATCGTGTTGAAAATATTGCTTGAAATTTTGATAATAAAAAGCTGGGAAATCTGTGGACGCCTTAGAAAACGTTAAAAAACTCGAATTAAAGTATGAGCTCTCTCGCCGTTGACATTCGGTAGTTGGGTTAAGCGTGCAGTGGAAGCGTTCGAAATGGGAGTAAGATTGTGAAACTTATTGCCATCAAGCACGTAAGGTTTCTTTATCTTTATTGAAGTGCCTAATAGTATCCCCAGCAAGCGAGAGTTTTCGGCCCATTTTCAAACACAAAAGGTGTGTGTACTGCCATCGAGTACATCGATGTGTCGTAAAAAATAATTTTCAATCAATCGCACCATAGAAACGCTGCTGGTAACGCTCCTTCATACGTGGGGAACCTTTTAACTGTTATTGAAGCTGTTTCTCATTGCTTTTGCCAGCGCTGTGCTGTCACCTAGCACCGTTGAAATAATTTCACCAAGTGTGGGAGGCTCAATAAATGCGCCTCAAGCATAGCAATGAACGGAAGGTGCTAGGTGATTGGAATTTCGGATAAAAAAAAAGACGCCACCAAAAGGTTCTTCCAGAGGTGCTATAATTTTTTAGTACTATTTTGTTTATATGCTGCTCTCTATTTCATACCTTTGCATTGCTACAACTGAAATTGTAAAATACTTCTTAATGTTTTGTTCCAGTAAAACAACACACATATTTTACGGTAGCGCAGAATAAAATATCCTTTTGCACCATCCTTCAATCGATACCCTTCATAAAGAGCAGTAGGTTTGCTCTTGTTTCCATCGTGTTGCCAAACGTCTTTCAATTTGTTTTGGCTCGGGGCGTGAATCGTCTGCTCTTTGATCGTATAATGAATATTTTCTGCCCGAGCAGCTTCCATAACGATACACAGCCCCACAAGTTGATCGATTCGAAGAACAGACGGGTAGCCATCGGCACCTTATACTTTTTTGTGTTTTGTGTTAATAAAGGGATAAAAGAAATGTTTTCCTTCTAGTTTCGGATGGTATAAGTGAAATTATTATTTTTTTACTTATAGTAGAGAGAGAGCGAGCAAGAGACTTTTGTCGTTTGAGAACGTTACGGTAAAGTGTAATGAAAACCATCCGAAGTAAGCATTAATTTATCAGAAAATTTAAAATCCTGAAGCAAAATACGAAATCGGCAGTAGCTTGTTGTCTTCCAAGCTATTACTTTATCGTCTTATCATATATAGGGCTTCAAGTGATGATCGAATCAACTTAATTACGTACAGTTGAAGGCTTTCTGGCAGAAAACAAGTTTTTCGTCGAGTTTTTTAAAGAACAGAGAAGCCCTACAGGAAACTTTCTCTGGTGAGCAATACGACAATGAGGATTACCTTGTCGATGCTTTTGTTCTTGACGTGCAGAAGAGAATTGAAATGAATAAACATTCTTTTTAATTGTACAAGCAAGTTGTTCTCTAGAACAAACTTTAATAATAAGAATGTTCCCATCATAAAATCATTCGTCCTGTAAACCAAACTTCGCAAAGGAACTTAATAATTATAATTTAATTCATCTCCGTTAAAACATTAAGTTCTCTCCTGGAGCTATAAATTCCTTTCCGTCTAACTTACATCCAGCATTAAAAACAGAAGCTTCCATTGCTATCGTGACAGCGCTAACGCTAAACAAACCATCTAAAGACGCCTCGCGATGGAATGTTCCCTACCAGGACACGAATTTGCACCATTAGTTCGCACCCTTTGGGGATGTGTTGCTGGGTGTAAATATGCACACCATCAACAGCAACACGTTGCGCGACCTATCTTACCCGAGAGTCGTGTTTTACATCGCAATCTTCAAAAGGTGCCAGATCCTACCGAAGAAATCCTAAATTCGTCTATTCCAGGCTGCGTGAGCACCGGTCCACCACGTGCCGCATATTTTCGTGTGAAGGAATTCTAGCCCTTTGCACGGACAAAAACAAAAATCAAGACCTAACATCGGGCGAACCATAAAATCGCACACCTATCGTATTCGGTTGGCGCTGAGGACAGTGAGATGAGATCGCCGACACCGTCGTCGTAGCGTTCCATCACTATCAAGACAAAGTGTTGACATTTTACAGCTTTGTTGGAGTCACCAAAGTGACTCGCAGGTATTTGGGCACGGTGCCCGAAGCACTCGCGTACGCAACGTGACGTGCATGTCCGCTGTTGGTCTAGCCGGTCCAGATCGGGAGGCACACACGGCTGCTGGAATCACGTCCGCACGTGGAATGTTTACCTACGCGGACACGTTTGTCCACGATTGCCTTCTAGCTAGGGGTTTCGCCAACACGGTCACGGTTTCGAGCAGGATGGTTGTCCGTTTTTACTCGACGCTTGGTGCCTTTTTTAGTGAAGTGAAAGTAATACAGTGTGAAATTCGTGTCTCGTGTTTCTCGACACCGCAGCACAACAGTTATACAGCACACCAAATTTGCTCTGTAAAAACAGACACACACACCAATCTCTCACCAAAACTTTGTGTTCCAAGGTGTCAAACATTGTTAGCAAAGTGGAGAGATTTCGAAGGGAAGGCGTTAGCAAATAAAAGCATTTTGCAAGTTTTTACTTCGATGCGCGCACCGAGCTGTACATCATGCCCGGCTTCGTACACATCTTCCGCATCCCTATTAGACTTTACGGAAGCTCACATCCCACCGTCAGATAGGTGAACGATACAAAAACAATTGCTCAAGGCTTGTTAGGTTCCCTGCGGAGTTAAAGATAACCAATTGTAATTTTCTTTGAAGCGATTCGTCACCAGATCTTTGTCTATGACATGGACACCAATCAGGAAAAGAAAACCTGTTTGCTCAAGACCGTATCACCCGTTTCAAAGTGCTCCAAGATTTCCTGGACCGATGACTCCCGGTACAGGTAACGAACGCGATAGGCTACAAAACTGAAGCACGCCTTTAAGATCACCCTAGATCACCGCTGTCGGCACTGAAAACTTCAAGTGTTTAGGCATCACAGGCATCAAAACTTCACCTTCTACATCACTCCGACGGCGTTACACGTCTTAGACTTTGCTCCCATTAACCCCTCGACCAAGGGAGGGTGTTACCCGAGCCCAGGGACCTTGAGCAAAGTGTAAAATCGATTTTTTGTCTTCTAATGAAATGTAAACAATCGTTCACGAGCCCCACAAACAGTGTGCACACTCCGTTGCGAACGAACAACAACACTCGGGTTGCCGTTGTGTCTTCCCATTGTCGACATCCTCATCAGTAGGAACAATACACACACACATACACCGTCGCCATCGTTATTCTTATCGTTCCGGCTACAGGTACAGGATGTAAGGATGAGTGTTTTTGTAGCCGAGACTCTTCTCGGGGTGCAAGAAAAAAAAAACGGCTCCGAAGTTCAAACAGGAACACGCTTTCTACACAGGTTTTCCAATGACGGTGGTGCTCGAGATAAAGGAAAGTTAAATTATTCTCTACGCTTGAAGCACGTGATAAGAGCGAGTGAGCATTGTCTTTATGTATCTTTTGCAAAGTTTAATAAACCTTGCCTTCAAGATAATGTTTCGCATCGTTTTATAGTTTTAAAAGATGGGACTTCAAGTTGTTTGGCATTGTCACAATATTTAAAATATTTACAAATAGAGTGATAACGATAACTAATCTATTGCACTGCATATTTCTGAATACACTGATACCGAGCAAAGGTGAAGAAGTAAAGAAACAAAAACTCTTTTGTTCAAAATACTAAGGACTCAAGAGCTCGTTGATACCTGGCTGGTTTTTGCTCTTCTCAATATATTTTTCTACGAAGATTTCCTTTTCACAGAGTCGTACTTTTTCTCGTCTATCACAAGAATGTAACATTTCCTTTTTCTTACCTCCGGACGAGTTTTGGAAGCGTGAAGGCCAGTGACAGATAATACAAAAACCGAAAAGTCTTGGAATTTCTGTCACCGATAAATCACTGTATACAATAAGCTTAACACATTTAGCATTTTACGTGTTTCAGTTTTGTTCATTATATATTATGTTACATTACGCAGAAAGCTGTTCTCTTTCTTAAAATTCCAATAAAGAATCGAAAATAAGCCAGAATGTTTTTCATCGATGTTTGCACCTTTTGCACCTTCAAAATCTAATACCTATTTGAATGCAAAAAAGGTATAGGTTTTCTTTTTTTTCTCCGTAAACCCTCCTTATCATCACGGTGTGACTACAAAAAAAAATTCGTACCAAGGGCGACAAAAAAAACCAGACACAGGAATAAAGGCTGAAAAATTTAATTGGATAATTTCAACCGAATCCCCCGTTGTAACACAAAACGCTGCAAGGATCGATCGGGTTTTTCGGGAATATCAATGGCCGTCAGCGATGTAAGGGCTCGCCGGAAGGAATGTGCGAAAAAGTTAAATATTCACCAATCGACTAACCCACTAATTGGATTCATTTCGCAGAATGTGGTGGAGAGTTTGTACAATTGCCTATTTTGGTGTTCGTTTCAAGTGCCGGAAATTGCAATTGGATTTGTGTTTTAAAATAAACAAGGAAAAAAAAAGAAAACATGGCTCTCGGGGAGCACTGGGAGAAATTCGAGAACGGATTCGTTTTTTTCCTACAATCCGTAGCTCATCCATTTGTGCAATAGCGCTATTTGCTCAATAGAAATGGCAATTAAGCACTCTTTCAAGTGGTAATCTACGGATGGGATATTCGTGTTTAACTAATTTACCAGTCAATGTACAAAACGTCCTTAGGCGTCCCTATTCATATTCCATTAACTGAGTCGGATCTCTGTTGGATTATGATTGATGGATAGCAGCCGAGGCTGGATAACATCTCTCTAGAGCTCGTTGCATCTGTACTCGGAACGCAATCGATTAGTTGGCCGATTTCACAGCAGAACGGTAATTCTGTCAATCTGCAAGCTATACCCAAACAACTATCATAAATCTGGTTCCCAAGCCGAGAGTAGCAGTGCGTTAGACATCTCACTACAGTCCTGCCATTATCCTGCCTAGACGGCTTACGAACTGAGGCTTGTAAAAGGCTAAGAGCATAATAGCTTGACCGGTCCATTACCGTGTTCAAAGGAACATGTCAAGCATGAAACTAGGGTAGAAAAATCGCATACACATGTGTTCAGTTTTCCGAATCGAAAGAAACTTCTTCTACTTAATGAGCTTCGGTCGAATGTGTTGCTTCCTTTGCAGACGCGCAGAAGTCCTTGCATGAGTAATTACTTATCCTGATCATTTGTGGGCTAACCAAAAAAAAAAAATCCGTTCTCATGCCTCTTTACCAAAAAGAAATATCGTTTTTGCATAAGCTACCCGTAGTATCGTAACGGTCCATCAATACCAAACGACATGAAGGTAATGAGAATTCTCCCGCCTGATCCTAGGCACAGCAATATCATGTGCCAGCCCAATCAGCCACCGAGTAAACAATCCCAAAACCCGGAAAGAAAGCTTTTCTTTAGTCAATACACCTTTGTACTGACACCAAGCATGGAATCGAATTTAAAGCACTGCCAGGCACCTCGAGAGCTATCATCACTTCATCACGGGTTTATCACGGCGTACAGGCATTTAACGACACAGTCGCGGCTTTAGCTTATCTCTATTCTCTAACCACTATGACGCGCAACCTCTGTTAACGTGGTGAGCACGAAACAAAATGAAAAGCCGTACAAAAATATGGCTAAAATTTCAACCTACGAAAAGGTCCTACGACATCCCGCTTGACAAATTACACCAACTTCTTATCTCGTCCGCCCCGAGCGACGATTCCCGGTGTTTTAATGCTATCGCAAAAGCTGCCACTAGGTTTGTTCGCATTTCCGGATGTTTCTTTTTCTCAGCCTGCTTTCCTTTCGCCAGGGACCACTATCGCGGCCCAGAAAATCGATTATGGGAATGGGTAAAAAAAAAAAAACAAACGGATATGTCGTCGTCGGGATTGTTGTATCGTTCTTCACGTTTGGACGTGTTCCTGTTGAAGACAATTTTCGTTATGCCTGCTTGTCTTAAGATCAGTGGTTTCCAGTTTTATGTATACGATGGTACGTTCTATTTCGTTTTATTTTTCTGTTTGCTGGCGCTTCCTGTCTGACAAAAAACGGAAACCGAACCAGCTATCACCGACGGGCTGCAAAAAGGATCACTTGCTGCAAAAGATAAAGAGCAGATTGCTCTTGATTTTAACGGCCTCGGGCATCTATGGGCATGGGGAGCGAAGATACAACAGTAGTAACATTTCATTTGCCAAAATGACAAATCTTCAGCTCCATTTCAATGGCCAGGGAAAGCGGTCAAGCTGAATGTAGTCATTCCCGAAAAAAAGAAAAGCGCCGAGCAGCGAATAAGCAGCCCTCGGGGTATAAGTGCAGCCTAAATGAACCTGAGAAATGCCAACCGGAGATGAGAAAAACAAAAAACCCGTCATGCTAGAGGACGCTCGTTTGACAGTCGAAAACTCCGAAGAATGAAACACGCGCACACAAGAGCCAGTACAACGGCTACGCATTCGTGACAAATTGCTTGCTTTGGGCAGTTTTGGAAAGTTTTGCATCGCACGAAGAGCATTCCATTTTAGAGAGCCTTGTTGTTTGGGCTGACGAATCTCACTGACCACATCTCGCACATGAATAATGGGAGGAAAATTTTGTTTGAGATGTGATTTCAATTTTTTTGTAGGACTGGTTTTTGATTCCGATGAAACAAATCATTTAGAAACGGGCATGTCCTGTCCTAAGGGCTCGGATGATTTCTGGTCAAAGTACATGCTCGGCACTGTGAGCACGTAGCAGACGACTTTTAATTTGTACAAGTACTTCAATTGTAATGGAGCTTTTTTGTTGGAGGTATCATGCTTTAAAACACTTTTTTGAATAAGAATTCTTACATGAATGTTGTGTCGTCAGTTAACGTACCTGCAAATGAGAAAAGAAACGAAAAAATCGTTAGTTTAAGGTATCCAATAACCAACTAAACTTTAATATAACAACAAATATAACATAACCCCAGTGTAAAAATACAATTTATCTTGTTTTCCACTTGTTATCGCTGTATTATTTTTGCGCTTTCTTAGCTCAAATAAACAAACATAAACACTTCAACGCTGGTGGATGAGCAGCAGGCACCAGAAAAGCAAAAAAAATCGTAAGCCACACCTGAGCCGCACGCAATCCGGTTGACAGGTTAGGCTGGTAAATAATGGAATTTGGTAAATAATGAAATTAATTAAGCAAAAGTCGACCATGGCCAGTTGTTTATTTGGGTACTTGCTGAGTTTTTCAATGAACCTCATTCCCCGGTACCAGCGATCGGCATCGGCAGCGATAAACTTTTCGCCGGACCAAAAATATGGTAGGCCCGTTGAAGGGCGACAAGATAAATAGCGGCCCTCAGGCATCCGTCGCTTCTCTATCGTGCCCTTTAGATCTTCCTCGCGCACACACACAAACACGGACACACAGACACAACTCGTGCACGGGACCTCATTTCCATCCAAGAACGCGTTGCTCTGGTACGGCGCGTCCACGCACCGGATACCTAGGCCACCTTAACGACGCGCTATAAAACGCACCAGCAACCTCACCGGATCATCGCTATCCGATCCACAGTAAAAATGGCCGATCCCTGCCACCAACCAACGAGTGCAAAAACACCCGTGGCATTTGTATTGTTACCACCATCGGGACACAATGAATTCACCAGTAGACCAACCCACCCGCCACGATTCGAAACACCCAACCACGGGTGCATGGGCATCACTCTGGGCACGGTGCGCTATTGCCTAAACAATGGCGTCCGTACACTATAGTGGCACTTATTCAATTTTCTGCCACCTACCGAAAATACGCCTGCCGATTGGAGACGGAAAATGGAGTAGGGAAAATTTAATTAACGATCCAAACGCGAACCGAACACCGAACGAAAAACATGTCCTTGAAGCGTAGTACGTACGAATCACTAGCAGCGCCCTCGATAATGAGCTGCAATGGAGCGAATGGCGCTGTGCCGAACGAGCGAATGAGTGCACCGAAAGGCAAATCAATCAATAAGCTGCTGGCAGAACGGTCATGCCGTACTTTGTGCGGGACTTACGAAACACCAGCACAAGATGAAAGAAGCGTAAGAAAACACGATATTAAATGCATTTAGTTAGAGGAACGAAAAAACACATCTGCCTTCAAAAATAATCCTCCGAGTACAGCATCGAGCGGAAGGCAAACTGTTCAACATTCCAGTCACGATCTTTTCAGTCCTTTAGCGCCTCATGTCAATGTGCAAGAAAACAAAACTCTTGGAAACCATCGAATAAGTGCCACAGCGCTTGGCTACTTGGCACGAATTGAAGCAAATATTTTACTTAATTAATTAAGCAAATTGTGCAAAGCATGCTTCAAATAAAGTTGCGAATAATCCAAATGCGCAATAACTCAAACTGATCGTGCTCAACCGCCTTCTCCCTGCATCTGTATTACACATTTTGGAGAACAATTTTGTTTAACTCTAACGCTATGCTCCCAATTTATTGTATGTACATCACCTGATTGATGTGAAACGCAGGAACACACCACCATATTGGAAGCGATCAGAACAGTACCTGACCAATGTTGCTCTAAAAATGTTTACCCACAACGGCAGTACGGCCTGGAGTACGATCAACTTTAATAATTACAGTTTCAGGATTCATTAACCCGAAACATTCCATGCCCATGTCCCCGGGTTTGTTCTAGCCACCCCCGTACCAGGAAGTGTAAAAATGAGGCACTATTATTTTGCTTAATTTAAATATTTGTAATTATTTCGCAGTCAACCAGCAAACCCCAACAACGGCTAGCTACAAACCGCTCGTTCATGTGCACGCGTCTAGCACCACCGCTCAGCGTGACCTAGACCCGGGCAGGCCAGGCAACAGCGGTAGCCATCTGCTAATTTCATTGCGTCGTTAGCTGTTAAATTTTCCCAGCCTACACAGCGACACGAGAAGAAAGAGAAAAAGCCCCGGGAACGCAAAAAATAAATAAATCTCCTTTCGGTCTCTAAACATTCCGCGATCCTAATTAAATACTTTGCCGCCTGGATACGCGCCAGGTAAGCAGCGCAAGCCTGCTGGAACCCTAGTCGGTGGAAACATTTGGGGAGGGGGGGGGGGAGGAAGTTGAGCAAAAAGAAAACCACGACCACACCTCAAAATGGTTCGGTTCCGAACCGGTCGCGCAGAAATCCCGCAACCAAGCTCGCCGAGTCACAAAGAACCCACGAGGAAGACCCGGTTTTAGTTTTGTCGCGGCAAAACGGGAACGGGAAAAGTGGGTTCCGGAATTCGCAAAAACAAAAAACGGATACGGGCAAATGAGTCTCACGGTTGCGTAATGCCTGCCGTAACTTTCTTGGATGCTTTCTCGTGCGTTCGTTCGTTGTAATAATTCCACTCCACAAAGTCGGCTGGCTGCTGTAAATTGTGCAAAGCATGCTTCAAATAAAGTTGCGAATAATCCAAATGCGCAATAACTCAAACTAATCGTGCTCAACCACCTTCTCCTTGCATCTGTATTACACATTTCGGAGAACAATGTTGCTTAACTCTAACGCTTTGCTCCCAATTTATTGTATGTACATCACCTAATTGATGTGAAACGCAGGAACACACCGCCATATTGGAAGCGATCAGAACAGTACCTGACCAATGTTGCTCTAAAAATGTTTACCCACAACAGCAGTACGGCCTGGAGTACGATCAACTTTAATAATTACAGTTTCAGGATTCATTAACCCGAAACATTCCATGCCCATGTCCCCGGGTTTGTTCTAGCCACCCCCGTACCAGGAAGTGTAAAAATGAGGCACTATTATTTTGCTTAATTTAAATATTTGTAATTATTTCGCAGTCAACCAGCAAACCCCAACAACGGCTAGCTACAAACCGCTCGTTCATGTGCACGCGTCTAGCACCACCGCTCAGCGTGACCTAGACCCGGGCAGGCCAGGCAACAGCGGTAGCCATCTGCTAATTTCATTGCGTCGTTAGCTGTTAAATTTTCCCAGCCTACACAGCGACACGAGAAGAAAGAGAAAAAGCCCCGGGAACGCAAAAAATAAATAAATCTCCTTTCGGTCTCTAAACATTCCGCGATCCTAATTAAATACTTTGCCGCCTGGATACGCGCCAGGTAAGCAGCGCAAGCCTGCTGGAACCCTAGTCGGTGGAAACATTTGGGGAGGGGGGGGGAGGAAGTTGAGCAAAAAGAAAACCACGACCACACCTCAAAATGGTTCGGTTCCGAACCGGTCGCGCAGAAATCCCGCAACCAAGCTCGCCGAGTCACAAAGAACCCACGAGGAAGACCCGGTTTTAGTTTTGTCGCGGCAAAACGGGAACGGGAAAAGTGGGTTCCGGAATTCGCAAAAACAAAAAACGGATACGGGCAAATGAGTCTCACGGTTGCGTAATGCCTGCCGTAACTTTCTTGGATGCTTTCTCGTGCGTTCGTTCGTTGTAATAATTCCACTCCACAAAGTCGGCTGGCTGCTGTCAGTGTCCAACGTGCCCGTGGATGCTCTTCAACGGCACGGAAAACAAAAACAAATGAGCTTTGCCAACGAAGCGGAACATACACTTACACACATACAGTCGCTTGCTGCTGGGGCATTGTTTCTTTGAGCGTTTACCCCACACATGATGGTGTACATGCGTACACTTACATGTCCATGCACGCGATGCGGGTACGGAGGTGGGAGTGTAGGGTGCGGCGTAAGAAAGGACGATGCATTTCCCATCAGATAAAGAGCCGAATGATAAATCAGAGTACCGAGATGGAAATTCCTTCCCCGTGCCTTATTGCAGGATGTCGGCGATGGTGAGCTGAAGCACGCATCCCACACTTCCAGAAAACATTCGTTCTCGGTACACTATTTGCTAAGCCGTAAAGTATGCAAACCGTAGTGCGAGGGAGCACCGTCGTGGTTTTACAGCACCGAAGCACTAGCCGACGGAGGACGACGGAGACTCCACTGTGTGTGGACGGTTTCGAGGTACATTGGAAAGGAAATTGAATTCCTGACTTTTGCATTTATCCTTCCCAATACTTAAGACGCTTAGCGCTTTGGGGGAAGATTGGGAAGATTGTTGGTTAAGCCATCCTCTCCCAGACACGTACCCATATGCTTCCATGGATACAGCTACGTACCCACTACAAGACAAGCACATGAAGATGTAAAACATTCCCGTGCAGAGGAAACCTTATCGTTCTCCGATATCAATCATACGATGTACAGAATATTATATCGTAATACGAGCCCGTCCCCGTTTGATAACCGATACAGCAGAATGTAGCGAGCCAGATAAAATGTGTAATATGTTGCAATCAGATTGAATCCTTTCCGTTTGAATGGTTTCCAGGACTCGCGACGATGCGGACCCTCTACTTCAGAGTCAATTGGAAATGAAGTTATGCAAGATTGGGCGCAAAGTGTTTGCGAGATTTGATGCCTTTTCGCTATGGCATTGTGCGTTTGTAGCGATATGGAAGTCGACAGGTCAATTAGTCTAATGTAAGTGACAAATAAATGGTACCATTTGCCCGTCAATGGTATCAATTTCGGTTAAGCTGAAGACAGTGAAACACATCGGACAAAACATCCGCTCGACGGTTGCGTGAGGAATCATTAATCATTGCATTATCTATACCCGTCGGAGTTCGCCTCAAACCATCACAAACAATCCATTACGAAACAATTAATGATGAAGATAAACTGATAGTGAGTGAGCATGATGTTTTTCGTTTGGCTTCAAAATGCTAATTAGGTGATTTTCTGTAATAAAGTTTAATCATTTTTCATTCTTCTAGCAACATTTACTAATCACTGAGTAAATGTTTGACTTCGTTTACAGCATCGAACAGATTAAAAAAAATCCCAGTGGTCGTAAACTTTTCCAGCCACGCAACTGTAATAAACTCAAAGTATAGAGCTTCCAGTCGTCTTATTTGTACTAGACCAAACATACCGGTTCTGTGGTCTGGAAAAGGTATTAACCCTAATACAACCCTCTAGTCGAATACGTCCGAAATCATAGTAGCGGTTTCGATCCCTCGTTGAAACGAGGGCTCGTGTACTAAATCCTGGATGGAGTTTCGAAAATGCATTAACCCTTGGCTAGGTGTTGTGTGTTTTTTTTTT
>KZ062783.1:0-13586 GCA_002091835.1 Anopheles maculatus
GGCAGTAGCGTGGAATCATTCTTCCACCCATCATCCGTGTCTGACTGATTTACCCGGAGACAAGTTTCGTTAAACATTAGAGACATCAGACTCATCGGCAAAGATTTATTCGTATGTGTTATGCACCCTAAAGCCTTCTTTTTGCTTTTTTTCCTGGATGATCTAGCTGATCGTTCGAACTAGATGCTGTGAGAGTCACTTCATAAAAAGTGCGTTGCAGTGTACGCTCATTTGAGCATCACCATAGCGCAATAGCTGATGTGCTGTGTACGCTTATCTCCCCGACGAAATAGCGACCGGATGTGTAACGCTATACACATATGTATTTACGCGAACTTCATCGGTGCGTCGCAACAAATCGGCACAGGGATTCTACAGGCTCGAAACACCAACACGCGCACGCAACTGGCAGCAGCAGTGCCTACTCACAACGGGGACTCACTCAACTCCCAAACTTTGCGGCGAACAGTGTGCAGCACGCACCTGTGCGTTGTTTCTCCCGCTCGAGATGGTTTGCAAATGCGCACACTCTCGGAAAAAATGGTCGCTTTTGAGGTTTCCAAACCAGGCAGGACCGTGCACCGTGCTGCACATCCTACCCCGACCCACCGGGAGGTTGATTAGAAGGTGTATTTACCCAATATACACCGCCAACGTACAGGTACGGGGTGTTTTATCGCGCAAAAGGTAATTACTCTCCCGTTTTCCCAAACGTGCGGAAGTGTCGCACCATTAGTGCCATTTAGCAATTCACGATAATCATTCGCGGCTCCCCTAATCGGCGAGGGACCAAGATGGCGGAGTTGATTGTGCGTTGCCCTTGCGGGGCTGGTCCGGGAGTGGCAAAATGGGGGCAGGATGAATTAATTTTTCCTATGGTGTTTATTTTCCCCCAGTGTGTGTGTGTGTGTGTGTGTGCGTGTGTAAAGGAAAATGTGGTACAGCGCATGCCGTTTCTCGTTCACGACCCGCCGCTCCAAGTGACCCCCCTGCGCGCCCCCACTCCTGCTTCACCACCAAACCCACGGCACTGGAAAACCACCGAAAAACCACACCACGCAGGGCTCTCCCTACCAAAGTTCCTAGTATCTCACGCCAATATCTCTGGGAGCTCTATTCTCCAGACTTTGACAATTTTCTACAATGATTCCCTCCAGGGGGAGGAGAGAGTTGTTGTTGTTGTTGTTGATTTGTTTGCTGTATCCTTCTTCTTCTCATCTCGTGCTCTCACTCTCTCGTCTTTTTCGGTTGCCTTTCTCTCCCGCTCGGTCAGCGATTCGCTCCTGCTCAGCTTATCCAGTAACATCCTTTAAACTGTTGCCAGTTAGTTGCGAGCAATAGTACTAAAGATACTGTTTTACACGCTGGTACTACTTCCTGTCTGCCTTCCGCACACGCAAAAGGCGGAGAATCCATCGTGGTGGTGGTTTGGAAGAGGTGACGAAGATAGATGTATTCGGTTTTTTTTTTGGTTTTCCAGTTCAGTGTGTTCACGGGCTGATGTGAACGTTCGCCGTTGCGAAGGAGTTAAGAACGCCGAGTCCGAGAATATTGGTCAGCGATGTCAGCGCGTTGGTGAAGTACGGGAACGCGTCCGTACAACGCGTAGCGTGGCGTGACTTGGTTACTACAGGCAGGCAGCAGCAGGCCTTTTTCGGTGAGATGTAATAGACGCTCTCGCAGTGAAGGTAAAGCCCTTTCTTCGCGCTAGCGTGTTGCGTAGGACATCGTACGCAAAAAAACAAAAGGAAGAAAAATCCCAACCCCGTACGAAATCGATCAGTGTGCAAATATCGCAGTCCGACAAGCTCGCGTAAAACGTCTTGTTGGAAGTGAAAAGTCGCAGGACGAACATTTCGTCGAGTGTTGCGCCTGAAAGGTAGGCTCGCCGCCTTACCCGCTGTGTGAGGGAAAAAATCGAACCCAAAGAGAGCATCTCGGACTCCGCGCATTCGGGGATATGTGTGCGTGTATGTAGTGTTTGTGATGTGAGTGTGCATATTGCCTGATTACAGCGAGCGACCGTGTTCTGCGGTGCAGAAAATGTCTGAGCACAAAGATGGTGGCGAATGTAGTGCTGCCGTGCTGATGGCGCGTTTCGTGCTGGTCCTGACGACCCCGTTCAACACCGACCATTGTGACGTTCGTGACGTGGTGTGCGGGCAGCAGTGTACAAAGTAGAAGCTGCCTGGTTGACTGAGTGTACCGTGGTGCTGTACAAATTCGCGCAGTGTATTCTCGCCGTGTCGCTGCGGTCCAAGCAGTCTGTTGTTGAGGTGACAGTGAGCCCCTTGCAGGAAAGCGTCCATCGGGACAGAACGGGGCCATTTTATTCACGATCAAACAAACACACACACACTCACACGAGGCATCGCATATCATCGTTCGCTCCCTACGGCACAATCAATAAATAAAGCTACGCTGATCGAAACCCCGAGCAAGCAACGGTCCTGCAGAAGGAGAAGGAGTTTTTTTTTTCTTGCTCGTTGGTTCGTTCTCTGGAGCACCAGCCTATCGATGACAGGCGGGAGAGAGTAATGGATCAAGTGGTGGTGGTGGTGGTGTAGGCGAGAGTGCGCAACGTATACTCCCGTGGAAATATGCAAACCAACAGTGCGATGTAAGGATCGGCACACGCTTCCATCAGCGATAATCAGTAAGTATGGCCAACAACGGGGCAAAAAACGGGCCCGTCTAATAATGCATGTAAAGTACGTACGAAACATCCCAACCTTATCCACGAAGACCCTCACACCATTCCTTCGCCGTAACAGCGCAATTTCAATTTCGCGATGTACAGGAATGTTGCGAAAACATATTGCTAGCGTGTTGGTAAAAAGAAGAAGAACAAAACAACGGAGGGATTATTACGTCCACCAAGTCCACCGTGGAGGACGTTTCCAATTTTTCCCTCCCATGCACACACACACACATACATAAACCACTAATGGTTTCCTACACTGAGGGATGCAGAATTTGGATGTCCGCTGGCGCGCTTTAATCCGCTTTTCCATATGAAAAATTATTAGCTGCAGAAAAACGGCTACTTAGGAAAACCTCCAACGCACACTACCAGCACGGGACCGAACAGGATACTTTGCGCTTTGTCGGTTAGCAATGAAACGTAGTCTATGGCAAGTGCTAGCGGTAGTGTAGCACATTATGGAGGATTTTACATACCCACACGAGCATCAATAAGCAGAATCTGTAAAACATGGCTAGAAACCCCGGCCCGATTTGTGCTTTACGTGAAGATTTCGGGATCAGAAATTCAGGCTTCAGAGAGCGTACCGAAATTTTACTTCCCCGTCATACGTACGCAAACTAATGACATTTGATCCGTTGTGAGCTTTGAACAACAACAAAAAGACACCAACTACAAAAACAACAATAAACAATGATTGAATTGAAGTTTACTATGCTTATTTGCTTTCGATTGCTCTGCCGCAAAACCGATGTTGCACGTAGCACAAAACATCCCGGGTCGGCGCTCTTCGGTTTACTGTTTGGAACCACGGCAGAATAAATAAATAAACATACCGCTCGGTGAAGGATCCGTTGCTGTGCGCTAGATAGATTTCCGCTTCCGTTTCAGTTTTCTTTACTGCCCTCAGCCCTCCCTGCCCTTGCACCCATTCCCCCTTCCCACTCGAACGCTTTGCAAAGGCTACCGATACTTTCCGCTTTGCCGTACGAAATGGTAACCCGCAACGAGGCTGTTGTTGTGTTTTGTTATTTTTGCAGGATAATTGGTGCTCGAATTTTTGTGTGCAACCAATCCACCCCAAACGCTCCGGGAAGATCTCCTTAACGTAGCAGCATTGCGATGGGCTATTTATAAATCGGCCCACTATATCGCAGCCGAAGCCAAAGGTAGCGTTACCTATAAATACGAATCAAGTGGCTCGGAAGCGCAGCGTTTCCACAACAACTTCACTGCTACCGTACGGAGGCAGAGCAGAGAAGCCGAGTCAATAAAACTGTAGCGAGCATTGGGAAGCGGAACAATTATGCCATGGTACTGCTGCAGCGCGCTAAGCCACTAAAAATGATACAGCTCTACTTCACAGGTAAGTGTTTCGTTCGCTTTGTGCTGTGTTATGACTTTTTGCAGTGCAGACGCTGACGCTTCTGCCATCGACACAGAACCCATACCGACGCTAGTGCCGCAATTACCGCGGCACCACACAAACACCCACACTCCGAAAAAAAAAACTACCTTACAATCTTCTCACCACCAAACGCTTGCATTTGTGTGTGTGCGTGTATGTGTTTCGTTTGCAGTACTGTTTTTCCTACTGTCGTCGGCACTGTGCGCCGACTGGAGTGCCAGCTGTCCGGTCAAAAATCGAAAGCTGGCATTCAAGGTAAAAAAAATATGTCAACCGTAATGCGCGAAAGCTACCTCAGCAAGTGTCGCAAAATAAAAAGAAGTTGCACAAAACCAGTACACTTACAACCAGATTCTATTATATCGTATTCGAATCGCCTGTGTGTCTGTGATACGTACGTGTAGAGCGCATCGTTGAACAAGGGGTAACTAAGTAACTAGTAGTGTTTTTCTTTTTTTTTCTTGCTTACAGCTCATCCATCCCACTAAAACTGTCGAATTGTCTATACACGCGAAAAATTATACCCCTTTCTGTACCTAAAAATCTTGGTTGAAATAATGGTATGAGTTAATTTTCGCTTTTCACTGGAATTTATACTTGCTTGTGTGTGTATGTTTTTCTCTTCTTTTCTTGGGTTCTCTACTTTACTTCTTTCTGCTCTTTCTGCTCTTAGTTGATTTTGTTTTTTTTTTGTGTTTTATTACTTTGTTTTCTCTTTCTCTCTCTCTCTATTTATCTTTTTCTCTCTTTCTCTATCGTCAATATGCATATACTACTAATTGTACGCTAAAATTGTTTCATTTGTTCTCTAACTAGATTTGATTGATTTTATTCAGAAGTATCATCTTGTTTGCTGTGTGTATCTTTCTTTTTTTTCGTTTTGTTTTTGCTGCTCCATCATTTAATGATCTAGAATTACTTTTGATCTACTAAAGTGTAATAGGTTCAACGCAATATGGCTTCAACTCAAAGTCACTGTAAGCTTATCGTTTATATACCGTTGTTGTTGTGTGTTTCTTGTTTTACTGCATAGTTTTGTTTTCGTTTAAATACGTACCTTATTAGCCTGTTTGTTTTTTTTTTAATCTTTTGGTTTTTGGTGGAAATGTTATACACTTCCATCTTTACACATTTAACACATCTTTACTTGTTCACCATTATCCATTATTCACAACTGATACTAAATAACGCTCCTTTTGGGGGGGGGGGGGGGGGGGGGGAGGTGGAGGAAGAAAAAACGTCCTGCTCTTGTTGTGTCCTTTGCAATCTCACAGACCGTACCAATGTTATATTACAATTTGCTTTGCATCTTTCGTTCTGTTTGCTGCATGTTGCTGATTACATTTGTTTTGTGTGTTTGCTTTGATTTTTTTGATTTTTTTGTTTTGTGTTTTTGTTTTACTTTATTTTCTTCAAACATTTCTTCTAGTTACCATTTTTTTGCCTTCGTTTGTTTTGTATGTTTGTTCGTGTGTTACAGAGATAAAGGTTACAATATTTCGTTTTTTTTCTTCTTTGCAATTTGTTTTGTTTTTCTTCCACTATTTGCGTATTATGATAACCCACGTGGCTGGATGAAAGTTTGGTAAAATGGAACATGAAAACAAAACATCTAAATAGTCTGCAGTTTAGTAGTAGAAACGGAAACTAAGTCGCTAAGATTCGTTACGAAGAAAAGCGTAACTAAAAACTCTTTACAACAGAGTAAAAATGTACTAAGAGATGCGTTTGGTGCTACCAAGCCATTGCCAAAACTGTACCAACACATACATCGATTACCATGCGGAACGTTGGATAACTAAGCTACTTCCATCTAGGGCGCAAAGGAACTGTGGCTGTCACTACACAGCGGTTCGTTGCAGCAGTTAAACGAGGGGTTTTTTAAGTGTATGTATCGGCATTTGCATTGGAAGACCACAGTTTTTGGCTTGGCGGTCTTGCTATTCATCTTTCACTTCATTTTGTGTACCGCTAGGAGTCGCGCTCCTTCTGCTACGGAACCGATGTTCACTGCCACAAGACCGTCCCCATTGTGCTGTCAATCTGCAAGGCTCCACGGTGTGGACAGTGTGGACAGTGCGGTGTATGATATGAATTAAAAGCGACGGCCCTCTCCAAGTAATATATGTATATAGGTGTGTCTGTGTGTAGTAACATATGGCTACTAGTTTGGAGTAACTGTGTGTGTGTGTGATCTTGTCCTTAGTAGCAGGTGTGCCTGGAAAGGAATAGTGCTTTGCGAAGCATACATGGGGAACGGTACGGAAAAGGGAGCTAACAACCAAGCTAACATGATTATCACATCGGGGCATCGGGGACTTGCGATGATTTAAAATCGGGTGCATTACAGTCAACAGAAGTTGTATGACGCCTGCAGAACCTCGCCAACAGAGACAAAACAAGCCATCGGCTGATCCGCGTAACGGCGAAGCGTTACTGCATCATGATCAACAGTGGATTGCATACTTTCAGGAACTCAAATAGCTCCATTAGCTACGCTCGCTCAGTACGATTATTATTAGCTTGCTCGTCTTTGTTAACCAGGTCGGCAAAATGTCATAATAACGTACTGACGCCAATGGGCTAATGGGTCAGAGCCGTTCCGCTACATTGTGCAGATCGTTTTATCCGAAGTCACCTTGCACACGACTCTGTGTGTATGCGCTACTATCATGCTTTACTTGAAGTGCATATTCCGGGGTCGAGTCTAAGGTCGTTAAAGCGAAGGGTGTTTGTGTGTGGGTGTGTTATTATTAGCTGCCGCCATTACTACCGTTGTCCTGCAGCTAATAAAGGTGAGTTTCTGTGTACGTGCTGGTCGGGTTCGGGTAGCGAGGTGGTAGGAAGGAAGATGGATAAATACGTTTGTACAATTTAAGTTCGATGGTTTGGATTGGTTGCTCGGTACGGCGATCCCTGCCCACTGACGCAGCGATACCGACACTTGATAGGGTTGGCTTTGCCGGGGACGACGACGACTACAGCGAAACAAAATCATTACCCACAACGTACAGACCCCGCTGGGTTGCCGACTCTTGCGCACCGTCATGGCTACTACCGTCCGTAAGTGGTCCTCCTGCTAATGTGCTGGCCCCCATCACGGCACCGGTACCCGGCACCGCCGTTACCGATGAGGATGCAGACGATTCGAGCTGTTCCTCCAGCCGGACAGCATCGTCCATCGCCGGATGGTCGTCCTGCTCGACAATGGTTTCGATTTCCTGCTGCTTGATGACGAACGTGCCCACACCGGGCGGTCCGGCCGTTGACTTGAGCTCGTCCGGCAGCGAGAGCGTCGAGTTACCGCTGGCCGTGTACCGGCGGCCCATATTGTCGTACTTGAGGCAGGCGAGCGGTTTCTCACACTTGATGCCGGCCGCCATCGTCGCCAGGTCGCCACCGACGCCCGTCAGTGTACGTGACGCGCCGGCATACTTGGACGTGGCGGGACCGGCGAACGTGGACGTACTAGTCGCTTTCATCACCTTGCTGCATTCGGCACACATGGACGGCACCGGCGACGCAGACATCTCGCACCCGGAGTCATCGCGCAGGGAGGTGGTCGCGTAATTGACAATGCCTTCCGTGAGTGGGATTTCCGTCGCGAGCAAGCTCGGCGTACAGGACAGCGGAGACCCGGTCGTCGGAGGTGCACCAACAACGCCACCACTCGTCTTACCACCCGCCAGCAACTGTGCGGTGGTACCGCTCGAGCTCGAACCGGAACTGTGCCCTGACGTGATGGAGCACCGCGGGCCACCACCGACCGTAGCCGTTTTGCGTGGTAAGGTCGCGTACGACGTAACGCTCACCGGCGATATCTTCGGCGGTCCCTTCTGATGGCGGTTGGGGATGTTGAGCAGATCGGGGTACATGTTCACTTCCGCACCTTCGAGTGGATCCTGCGTTACCGAGACGGAGATGTAGATGTTGCTGATCGTCGGGTTCGAGATCATCTGGGTGCAGAACTCGGGCGGCGGTGGAAACACGCCCACATTCAGTGGGTACTCCTCGCGCTTCGATGTCGCAATCGACTCGATCGTTATCTGCACCGGTTCCATCGCGATGGTCGAGTCGGTCTTGGTGGAGGGCGTCACCACATCGCTCGCACTAAACTCCTGCCGCTCGTTCGTGGTAATGCTCAGGTCCAGCAGCTTCTTCTCCTGATCGTTGAAGCTAACGCTGTTCTTGATTGTTTTCCGCCGACGGCGCATCCGCAGCTTTCGCTTCACCAGACACACCACCACCGACAGGGACAGTAGTCCAAAGATCGTACCGAAGATGCCCAGTATCAGTCCGAAGTACCAGAACGTTTCGGGCGTCTTTATGATCACCCGCTCGACTACCTCCGGCAGTACGAGGCTAAAGTTTTTGCTTGCCAACCCGATCCGGTTCAGTGCGGTGCAGGTGTAAAACCCGGAATCGTTGTTTGTCACGTTCAGGATGGTGAGGTTGCTCCAGATCGTGACGCTACCGTCGAACGCGACGTGACGCTCCGTTTCGATGATGGCATTATCCTGATCGACATCCTTCCCGTTCACATCCCACCGGACGTTCGGTTCCGGGTCGCCCGACACCATACACTTGTACGTGATGTTCGTGCCGAGATCTTCGATCTCGTACTCGTCGCGATAGATCTCCACCATCGGCATACACCCGAACTGTTCCGTCTCGAGATACTCCCACGATAGGCCCTTCAGCGCAAACGGCCGCTGACAGATCAGGCTGCGCCGGTTTAGCGAACTGTTCAGGTACCAGTTGCGGAAGTCACGCAAATGGCAATCACAGTTCCACCAGTTCTCCTCCAGTATGAGCGTTTTCAGATTCTTCATGTGGTTGAACACGTGGTGCGGTAAGCTTTCGAGCCGGTTCTTCGACAGATCCAGAAACTCGAGCAAATCCAGATTGGAAAATGCGGTCTCCGCCACGTACCGCAGCTGGCAGCTGTGCAGGTCGATGTTGCGCAGGTACGGCAACACTGGGAACTGTTCCGCCACCAGCATCTTGATCGGATTATCGTACAGGTTGATGATGCGTAGCCGATTGTTCCCGGCAAACGTTTGCTTGTCGAGCGTTTCGATCTCGTTCTCGCTCAGATCTACCTCGACCAGTATCTTTAGGTTTTTGAACGCCTCCCGGTGCAGATATTTAACGTGCGAGTGCTTCAGATGTATTTTCTGCAAGTTTACCAGCCCGAGCGACGTAAACTCTTCCCGATTTAGGTACGGTATGTTGTTTTCGTTCAGCACCAGCACCTGTATCTCGGTCGAGAGGTTCGACGGTACGGCGGTAAAGTCGGCACCATTGCAAATCGCCGACTTCTTGCCGTTCGACCACTTGCAGCTACAGTTGACCGGACAGCTGGCACTCCAGTCGGCGCACAGTGCCGACGACAGTAGGAAAAACAGTACTGCAAACGAAACACATACACGCACACACACAAATGCAAGCGTTTGGTGGTGAGAAGATTGTAAGGTAGTTTTTTTTTTCGGAGTGTGGGTGTTTGTGTGGTGCCGCGGTAATTGCGGCACTAGCGTCGGTATGGGTTCTGTGTCGATGGCAGAAGCGTCAGCGTCTGCACTGCAAAAAGTCATAACACAGCACAAAGCGAACGAAACACTTACCTGTGAAGTAGAGCTGTATCATTTTTAGTGGCTTAGCGCGCTGCAGCAGTACCATGGCATAATTGTTCCGCTTCCCAATGCTCGCTACAGTTTTATTGACTCGGCTTCTCTGCTCTGCCTCCGTACGGTAGCAGTGAAGTTGTTGTGGAAACGCTGCGCTTCCGAGCCACTTGATTCGTATTTATAGGTAACGCTACCTTTGGCTTCGGCTGCGATATAGTGGGCCGATTTATAAATAGCCCATCGCAATGCTGCTACGTTAAGGAGATCTTCCCGGAGCGTTTGGGGTGGATTGGTTGCACACAAAAATTCGAGCACCAATTATCCTGCAAAAATAACAAAACACAACAACAGCCTCGTTGCGGGTTACCATTTCGTACGGCAAAGCGGAAAGTATCGGTAGCCTTTGCAAAGCGTTCGAGTGGGAAGGGGGAATGGGTGCAAGGGCAGGGAGGGCTGAGGGCAGTAAAGAAAACTGAAACGGAAGCGGAAATCTATCTAGCGCACAGCAACGGATCCTTCACCGAGCGGTATGTTTATTTATTTATTCTGCCGTGGTTCCAAACAGTAAACCGAAGAGCGCCGACCCGGGATGTTTTGTGCTACGTGCAACATCGGTTTTGCGGCAGAGCAATCGAAAGCAAATAAGCATAGTAAACTTCAATTCAATCATTGTTTATTGTTGTTTTTGTAGTTGGTGTCTTTTTGTTGTTGTTCAAAGCTCACAACGGATCAAATGTCATTAGTTTGCGTACGTATGACGGGGAAGTAAAATTTCGGTACGCTCTCTGAAACCTGAATTTCTGATCCCGAAATCTTCACGTAAAGCGCAAATCGGGCCGGGGTTTCTAGCTATGTTTTACAGATTCTGGCTATTGATGCTCGTGTGGGTATGTAAAATCCTCCATAATGTGCTACACTACCGCTAGCGCTTGCCATTGACTACGTTTCATTGCTAACCAACAAAGCGCAAAGTATCCTGTTCGGTCCCGTGCTGGTAGTGTGCGTTGGAGGTTTTCCTAAGTAGCCGTTTTTCTGCAGCTAATAATTTTTCATATGGAAAAGCGGATTAAAGCGCGCCAGCGGACATCCAAATTCTGCATCCCTCAGTGTAGGAAACCATTAGTGGTTTATGTATGTGTGTGTGTGCATGGGAGGGAAAAAAATTGGAAACGTCCTCCACGGTGGACTTGGTGGACGTAATAATCCCTCCGTTGTTTTGTTCTTCTTCTTTTTACCAACACGCTAGCAATATGTTTTCGCAACATTCCTGTACATCGCGAAATTGAAATTGCGCTGTTACGGCGAAGGAATGGTGTGAGGGTCTTCGTGGATAAGGTTGGGATGTTTCGTACGTACTTTACATGCATTATTAGACGGGCCCGTTTTTTGCCCCGTTGTTGGCCATACTTACTGATTATCGCTGATGGAAGCGTGTGCCGATCCTTACATCGCACTGTTGGTTTGCATATTTCCACGGGAGTATACGTTGCGCACTCTCGCCTACACCACCACCACCACCACTTGATCCATTACTCTCTCCCGCCTGTCATCGATAGGCTGGTGCTCCAGAGAACGAACCAACGAGCAAGAAAAAAAAAACTCCTTCTCCTTCTGCAGGACCGTTGCTTGCTCGGGGTTTCGATCAGCGTAGCTTTATTTATTGATTGTGCCGTAGGGAGCGAACGATGATATGCGATGCCTCGTGTGAGTGTGTGTGTGTGTTTGTTTGATCGTGAATAAAATGGCCCCGTTCTGTCCCGATGGACGCTTTCCTGCAAGGGGCTCACTGTCACCTCAACAACAGACTGCTTGGACCGCAGCGACACGGCGAGAATACACTGCGCGAATTTGTACAGCACCACGGTACACTCAGTCAACCAGGCAGCTTCTACTTTGTACACTGCTGCCCGTACACCACGTCACGAACGTCACAATGGTCGGTGTTGAACGGGGTCGTCAGGACCAGCACGAAACGCGCCATCAGCACGGCAGCACTACATTCGCCACCATCTTTGTGCTCAGACATTTTCTGCACCGCAGAATACGGTCGCTCGCTGTAATCAGGCAATATGCACACTCACATCACAAACACTACATACACGCACACATATCCCCGAATGCGCGGAGTCCGAGATGCTCTCTTTGGGTTCGATTTTTTCCCTCACACAGCGGGTAAGGCGGCGAGCCTACCTTTCAGGCGCAACACTCGACGAAATGTTCGTCCTGCGACTTTTCACTTCCAACAAGACGTTTTACGCGAGCTTGCCGGACTGCGATATTTGCACACTGATCGATTTCGTACGGGGTTGGGATTTTTCTTCCTTTTGTTTTTTTTGCGTACGATGTCCTACGCAACACGCTAGCGCGAAGAAAGGGCTTTACCTTCACTGCGAGAGCGTCTATTACATCTCACCGAAAAAGGCCTGCTGCTGCCTGCCTGTAGTAACCAAGTCACGCCACGCTACGCGTTGTACGGACGCGTTCCCGTACTTCACCAACGCGCTGACATCGCTGACCAATATTCTCGGACTCGGCGTTCTTAACTCCTTCGCAACGGCGAACGTTCACATCAGCCCGTGAACACACTGAACTGGAAAACCAAAAAAAAAACCGAATACATCTATCTTCGTCACCTCTTCCAAACCACCACCACGATGGATTCTCCGCCTTTTGCGTGTGCGGAAGGCAGACAGGAAGTAGTACCAGCGTGTAAAACAGTATCTTTAGTACTATTGCTCGCAACTAACTGGCAACAGTTTAAAGGATGTTACTGGATAAGCTGAGCAGGAGCGAATCGCTGACCGAGCGGGAGAGAAAGGCAACCGAAAAAGACGAGAGAGTGAGAGCACGAGATGAGAAGAAGAAGGATACAGCAAACAAATCAACAACAACAACAACAACTCTCTCCTCCCCCTGGAGGGAATCATTGTAGAAAATTGTCAAAGTCTGGAGAATAGAGCTCCCAGAGATATTGGCGTGAGATACTAGGAACTTTGGTAGGGAGAGCCCTGCGTGGTGTGGTTTTTCGGTGGTTTTCCAGTGCCGTGGGTTTGGTGGTGAAGCAGGAGTGGGGGCGCGCAGGGGGGTCACTTGGAGCGGCGGGTCGTGAACGAGAAACGGCATGCGCTGTACCACATTTTCCTTTACACACGCACACACACACACACACACACACTGGGGGAAAATAAACACCATAGGAAAAATTAATTCATCCTGCCCCCATTTTGCCACTCCCGGACCAGCCCCGCAAGGGCAACGCACACTCAACTCCGCCATCTTGGTCCCTCGCCGATTAGGGGAGCCGCGAATGATTATCGTGAATTGCTAAATGGCACTAATGGTGCGACACTTCCGCACGTTTGGGAAAACGGGAGAGTAATTACCTTTTGCGCGATAAAACACCCCGTACCTGTACGTTGGCGGTGTATATTGGGTAAATACACCTTCTAATCAACCTCCCGGTGGGTCGGGGTAGGATGTGCAGCACGGTGCACGGTCCTGCCTGGTTTGGAAACCTCAAAAGCGACCATTTTTTCCGAGAGTGTGCGCATTTGCAAACCATCTCGAGCGGGAGAAACAACGCACAGGTGCGTGCTGCACACTGTTCGCCGCAAAGTTTGGGAGTTGAGTGAGTCCCCGTTGTGAGTAGGCACTGCTGCTGCCAGTTGCGTGCGCGTGTTGGTGTTTCGAGCCTGTAGAATCCCTGTGCCGATTTGTTGCGACGCACCGATGAAGTTCGCGTAAATACATATGTGTATAGCGTTACACATCCGGTCGCTATTTCGTCGGGGAGATAAGCGTACACAGCACATCAGCTATTGCGCTATGGTGAACTCGGCAGAATAAA
>KZ062783.1:13827-33829 GCA_002091835.1 Anopheles maculatus
CTGCAACGCACTTTATGAAGTGACTCTCAGCATCTAGTTCGAACGATCAGCTAGATCATCCAGGAAAAAAAGCAAAAAGAAGGCTTTAGGGTGCATAACACATACGAATAAATCTTTGCCGATGAGTCTGATGTCTCTAATGTTTAACGAAACTTGTCTCCGGGTAAATCAGTCAGACACGGATGATGGGTGGAAGAATGATTCCACGCTACTGCCTGCCGATGATCCCGAAGATGACGAGGCAACACTTAACGTGCCCTACGCACTGTTGGAAGCGAGCGTTGCTTTGATGGCCATCTTCGGCAACACGTTGGTTATAGTTGCGTTCAAAACCGAACGACGGTTAAGGAGGCGTACCAACTTTTACATCGTTTCGCTAGCGTCAGCCGATCTGCTGGTCGGCACGTTGGGTATACCGTTTGCGATACTGGCCTCAATCGGACTGCCACGAAACTTGCACGCCTGTCTGTTTACCATCTCGCTGCTGGTGGTGCTGTGCACGATCTCCATCTTCTGTCTGGTGGCTGTGTCGATCGATCGGTACTGGGCGATCCTGCATCCGTTGGCTTACTCACGCAACATGCGCACGAAAACTACGCTGTGTAAGTTAGTCGCATCGCTATGGAAGGGAAGGGAATCTTGATCAATGTAACGGTGTTACTTACACAATTTCAGACATTATAAGCATGTGCTGGCTGATTGGATCAATTATTGGGTTTCTGCCACTGTTTGGCTGGCATGAACAACCGACCGAAGAAGCGTGTCTGTTTGTGAAGGTGATGAACTACGACTATCTGGTGTTTCTGTATCTGGTCACAATCATCATCCCTGCCGTACTGTTGCTGGCGTTCTACATTCACATCTACCGCGTTATCGTTCGACAGGTAAGGTCACTGATTCCCCTGTGCCCGGCGCGTCGTGCTCGCTCCACCTTCTACATCTTCTATTTCTCACCAGCGAAAGCAGATCTTGTCGGTGAACTCCATCGACAGCCGACAGTTCTCATCTACCTTGGCTAGTGTGGACGACAGCAACAATAGCACCTCCCAGACGAAGCAATGCAGCAAACGCCGAACGAAAAAGGACAACTACAATGGTACGATGCTGCGCGTGTTGCGTGCCGCCCAGAACCGTGAAGTTAAAGCCACACAGAACCTCTCGATTATTGTGCTGTTCTTCATGATCTGCTGGATGCCGCTGCACACCATCAACTGTATCGTAGCGTTCTGTCCCCAATGTCACATTCACGCACCCGTTATGCTGTTCGTCATAACGCTGTCCCATCTCAATTCGGCGCTTAACCCGTTGCTGTACGCGTACCATTTGAAAGATTTTCGAGCAGCACTGAAAAAGCTGATCCTGTCCATCTTTGGCATCAGACCAACTGCACCACAGCCGACTGAGTGTGTCAACTGTATATCAACCTTAGCGCAACAGCAACAACAACAGCACCATCAACTATTCCACTTAGCGTAAAACCCTACTCGGTACCGCTTTAATAGTTGGGCAAAACTTTTACTCAACCATGCTTGTGCCTTCGAATGTCTGCAGCCGTGCAGAGTGATAGATGTAACTGTAATGTGCTATTAAGGTTTGGACGGTGTTTGTAATCGGCTGCCAACCTCACAATCCGCCATGTAATCAATGTGCCTGAAACGCAGACAATCAGCTCTAAGTGTTCACTAGTAGTTGCTAGGGCAAATCTGCACTGCAAATAGTTTTCAAATATTGACATATCATTAAGTACATGCAATGTGCTCCAAACAGTGGCAGAAACCCAAATATTGACATATCATTAAGTACATGCAATGTGCTTCAATGTGCTAAATGGTAGGGAAGAGAGTTTAGAGTTATATTTATATCGAGATATTTTAGTATAAACTTTTACATACATAGAAAAAAAAACGCACACACATCACAAACACTGTAAACGACCTTCTTGTTTTTTGCTCGATGTGGTGTTAGCAAAGCACAAAAAATAAATATGCCAAAAGGATTCATCCTTTTACATTCTTGAAGCTGAAACACAAACTGTCTTCAAATTTTGTAGAACTAAATGAGAATGAATTCCCAGACTAGTTCATATCTGGCTCAGTTTTCGATGGATTTAGTCTACCTTAAGAGCGAGCTGTGATATTTTATGTGGTAAACAGATCAGCTCGGCAAGTTTTTATATAGAATCAGTCCCTAAATGTCCTTGAAGTTTTAGTCTCTCGGCAGCTCTTAAATTGGACCGTTTTGCATTGAAGTCGCATCCAGTCCAGTGTATTGGACAGGTCGACACCTCGGTTGCTACCTCGGATAAGACGACATAGATAGTCATCTACAGTCTGTGGGACACATTCCAGTGCAATGGAAAATTGCCAGTGACAACTGCATTCAGCTTGATCCAGTCAAGACATGCTCACAGACAACCAAGACTCGGATAAATAACCTGTACTCTTGGAGTCTTGAAACTCCGTGAACCGACGCTATCAAGTATGCTCGGATGGTCGGATCGGGATGGCCTTCAGAAGTAAGTTCATCGCTAGGAATAGGATATGGAAAAAGGTTCCTATTATAGATGGAGAAGCAAACGGCTCTCAACTTATTTCTAAAGTTTATTATTGAATAATTCTTCGAAACAAAAAAAAAATTTTTACTTTTTTCTAACGAACTTTGAATGCTTTTAAACGCAGTAAAAATTGGATGCAATTTATATGTGTAACGGTACGTTTGAAAAAGATTTAAAATTTTCAATTTTTCCCTATTCAAACCGTCAATTATACCAGTTATGTCAGTATAAATTTGAATTTAAAAAACAGAACACTCCCTGAGGTCACCGTTTGACAGTCATGCTCACACATCCTACCAAACAGCTGTCATATAGTGCAATCAATATTTACATATCGTTCCGTACCATCAACAAGATACGCAAGTGAAACTCGTGAGTAACAAGAGTGATCTTGCGTTTGAATACGATTCAACCATTGGCCTAATTGTACCATTGTACTAATTGTCCTTGTTTCAGTGTAAGGTTTTAAGGGTTAAAGCGAAAATAAAACATCTTTGACGACTCGCAATGGAAAAGATGTCGCTGCTGCAAACGCTCACCGGACATATGGGCCGAGTCTGGAGCGCGGCTTGGCATCCGAGCGGTACGATATTCGCTTCATGTGGCGAGGACAAAACGATACGCGTGTGGACGAAGACCGACGGCAACCGGTGGATTGCGCAGACCGTTCTTACCGATGGGCATACGCGCACGATACGGGATGTGGCGTGGTCCGCCTGCGGTCACTATCTTGCCTCGGCCAGCTTCGACACGACGGTAGCCGTGTGGGACAAAAAGTCAGGTAATTCGTTTGTGTTTATGTACACGTACGGCTGTGCAAGCTTAATCAGTTAATCTTTCTTTGATTTGCAGGTGAGTTTGAGTGTAATGCCACACTGGAGGGTCACGACAATGAGGTGAAAAGCGTAACTTGGTCACGGTCCGGTGGAATGCTGGCAACGTGCAGCCGCGACAAGTCGGTCTGGATCTGGGAGGTACACAGTGCGCCGGACCAGGAGGATGAGTACGAGTGTGTTGCGGTGCTGAACGGGCACACGCAGGACGTCAAGAAAGTGTGTTGGCATCCGCACGAAGACATACTGGCGTCCGCCAGTTACGACAACACGATACGCATGTACCGGCAGGACACGGCCGACAACGAATGGGAAATGCTTGAACCGATGGAATCGCACACCTCGACCGTGTGGAGCATATCGTTTGACGGGACCGGCAAGCGGTTGGCCTCGTGCAGTGAGGATCAAACGGTTAAAATCTGGCAACAGTACGGACCGGACAATACTCTCGGAATACCGTGCCCGGACAAGGGTTCGGTGTGGAAGTGTGTGTGCACGCTGTCCGGGTTTCATACGCGCAGCGTGTACGATATCGATTGGTGCAAACGGACAGGTTTGCTCGCAACGGCTTGTGGGGATGATTTGGTAAGAATATTTAAGGAAACGAGAGACTCCGACCCGAACGAACCAACGTTTGAGTTGGTGGTGTCGGTGGCGGCACACAGCCAGGATGCGAACAAGGTTACCTGGCATCCGGTCACGCCGGGTGTTTTGCTAACGGCGAGTGATGATGGGGAGATAAAGATATGGCAGTATGAAGATGAGGAATAGATGCAAGGGGTCGCTACATGTTTAGCATGAACAAAACGCGCTCAATCATGAAATGGTTTAATCAAACACGAGCTGTACAGAATATAGCAATATAAAAGTGCCGATTGATTGTAATATTTCATTTGCAAAACTTTACTTGCCGAACTGCTAAAAACATTCGAATTCTTATTCATCTCTCCGCATTCTTCATATGCCTCTGAGATATGGACTTTGTCCTAGACCGGTAAAATTTCTCGAGGAACTTCGGTTGCGAACCTGAGAAAGATGCTCAGGAGATAGATATGGATTGACAAACGATGAGTTTTGATCGTGGGCGCTATCGAGAACTTTGCAGTAGGCAAAAGCTGCCAAGCGGATGAAAGATAGTCACGGCCATCTCGGATCGTCCATTTCATAAATACAAAATTGACAATAAAATTGAAAAAAAAATGATCATTTTGTCTATTTAATACTTTAAACAATGGCGATGTACAATGTGTGATTTGAGCTACACAATTGCAATCCGTATAGAGGTGTTCAATTATAGTTTGCTCGAAACCGATCAACATCCGAAACATGTGGACGCTTCTTTTATTACCTGCATAACACTGTCTGTGTGTATAAACAAACAGTCTAAATTTTCAAGACACGAAATTGTTCCAGAATTCATGATGCAAATGGTTCTTTAAAACCTGTTAGAAGTTCTTGAACTCTGTTCATCCAGTGTATATCGCTTGCGCTGACACGCTAAGCTGACATACAGCCACAGTTCGCATGCAAATCTCTTTTTCTTCTAGCACTCTCTTTACCAACCGCACGAACTCGCTAGACAACGGAGGTCAGGTTGCGCGTACACCACACTTTTCCAACACTTTCCCATTTCCGTTTCCTTTGGTGTGGCTTTGTAGGGGGGTTCTCGTTCTTCTCTCGCAAGTTCAGGAACCGCTCTGCTCCATCGGGTTCCCTAGACGCGCTGGTCCTTTGTACGCACGCCTGTCAGCAAGACTTCACACACGAGCACGAGGGAGTTCTCCCCATTTTCCCTGCTGAAGGTTCGGGCATGGGGTAACCCAAACCCGCGGTGGGTATAGCGTATATAGTGAAAGTTACGTAAATTATAAGCACTTGACATTTGACGTGCTCGTCGGAGTTCGCTCGTTCGCTCTGCTCTGCTCTGCTATCATGCTGGCCGAGGCTCTAGGGCACAGAGAGCGAGAGGAGGACTAATTCTTCGGGGCGAACACAGAGGAAACAGTATAATTCTCCTTCTTTCAGTCTGAGAGTATCTGTCGTGCAGTGACGATGCCTAGCTACCCCGCACAAAGGGCGAAGGAGAAGCGTTCCAAAGGGATGATACAACAAAGCAACCTAGCATAACGTTGTGAAACGGTAGAGTAGTAGCGATGCGTGTGAAGTAACAACGGCTATCCGTTACGTGTAGAAACAGTACTAGCAGGCAACAACACAACAACAAAATAGCCAGCAAGCGAAAAACCGGAGTACATGGAGAATAACATAACAAGGAAGCAACATCCAACAGCGAGAGATCAGAGTAACCACCTCTGCAAGCAAACAAACAAAACCACACAAACAAACCAAAACAGCACTGCTTCGGAAGAGGCAGCCACTGGAGTATGCCACCAGATTCTCCAGTGGTCCCCATCCGTCAACGAAAGCAACTCCGGTAGTGTGTTTGTGGACACCACGGCAGGATGGGCAAACGTTAATTGACTATCGATTTTTTTTCTAAAAGCATACCCTCTTCGAAGATGTAACAGATAATGTGGTAGCCTTAAAACATGCATATGCACATGTAAATATACCCTACATGTATATGCTAATTTTGCGCCTCCAATATCCATGCCGTCTGGTGCGACTGGTCGGTTCCCAAACACTTGAAGAGAGTCAATGTAACAAAGAAAGAAGTTGGTGACAGGAAGCCTCGTACCAGTTAGGAGTATAGCTGGTATGCACTACTACCTACTACAAGTGCACCTTCTCACCGTCTCGGAAATGAAACAGGTCGTTGTGACACATTTGAAACAATAATGGAGCAGGTGGTTGAAGGCAAAAAAGGCATAACATCAAGGACATGCCCTACATGTGGTGTATTCATGCGAACGTCGGACGTCCAAGGATGTCTTTCGCGTAAGCGGACATGCATTTCGCTGTACGTGTATTTGTGTGGGAGGGTGTGTGTGTGTGTGTGTGTGAGTAATAATTGCAGAAAGTGAGGCGTGCGTGACGACAAATGTGTGTTGATTGCCTGTTGATTAATCATTAACGTTGCGGAGGTTGTTGAGCTCCTCTCCTGTGATGTGATGCTTGATTATAACATACACAGACACAAATATACACACACATGCACAGACACACAGAAAGGAGAAAAAAAAACCGGAAGAAATTAATTGTACTGGACTGTTTGTTTGCTAGATGAACTGTCCACTATAGTGAAGAATGGCAGGTTGTTTACATGAGGGAAGAACATAGGATTTGGAGTGTTTCGCCCGCCAGCCCAGCATTGTGTGAGGTAAAGCTGAGCCCAGTGAGCAAGAAAACCTGGCGGTCAGACGAAGAAGCAGTCAGAATTGTAGTGCCCGTTGTGATGGGACAGCGTTATGACGAACAGCATAACGGGTGCGTGAATTTGACATTGGGGACAGAACGCTACGATACAGTTGATGGTGTGCAGCGGCATCCAGCAGATCATGAAGAACAGCACAATAATCGAGAGGTTCTGTGTGGCTTTAACTTCACGGTTCTGGGCGGCACGCAACACGCGCAGCATCGTACCATTGTAGTTGTCCTTTTTCGGTAGACGTCACCGTCACCGTCACTCTAGCACAACGCCAATCGGTCCCATTTTTTCGGTGTCACCCTAGCAAAAGACAAAAGGATCTGTTTTTTTTTCCTTTTTTGAGAGAGTAGTCTTCTGCAACTCCTCGGAACTTCGTACAAGAAGCTTGTGTTTGTGTATTCGTATGTATGTGTGTGTGTGCGTGTCTGTAATAGTGCACTGTGTTCATCTAGCTGACTGACGCATGTGACCCACGTGGCGTAGCCTGTAGATTGTAGTGTGCTTTTATGTTTCGTGTTGTCCTCTTCCGCCTGTGTTTGCAGAGGTCTTATTTAGGTTCCGTGCTCCGTTCCGGTTGTGGTTTCCAGTGCAGCAGGGCCGAAGTATGTGCTGCACCTCGGTATCGCTGGTAGTGCCAATAGTGTGAAGGAAAATGAAGAGCGTAGTTGTAAGAAGAGTAGCGGCGGTGATAGTGGTGCTAGTGTTTGCACGCGGGTCCGTGCTGGGCGCAAGGCCACCGGCAGCCAACATCGCCAGCCCGAATGGCGCCTACCCGGGCATGCAGCTGCTCAGCGAGTCCGTGCACGACGAGCAGCCGGCCGCAGACGACCACAACCCGATACTGGTGTTGACGAAGGACACCGGCCAAACGAAGGCAGCGATTACCTGTTTTGTAATGGAATGGGCACCACCGAAGAAGACGAAGACGAGGAGGAGGAGGAGGAAGAGGAGGCTTTGGAAGAGGAAGAGGAGGATGAGCGGGAAGAACGGGAGGAAGCGCGAGAAGAGGAAATTCGGGTACAGGATGGGATAGCGCGCGATGGCCTTCCGACGTTCTACGTACGTCCAAACCACAGCACCGGGACCAAGATGGCGGAACAGGGTGCGGAACTGCGACGTCATTCATCGAATCCCTGCGGGTCTGCCATCCTCGAGCATCTGAAGTCATCCGAGCACGTAGTACCGGTGCGTCGAAGCCCAGAAGAAGAGGACACCAACTTTTACATCGACATCACGCACGATCTGCTAGAAACGCGAACCGGAATTGTGCCGAATATTGTTTACCGAGGTAAGTCACGGCTTACATACCGAAACATACATGGCTTGAACCGAGAAATGCAATTTCCTTTCCAGTGCAAGCAAAACGCTCACCGGAGGCACAGATTAGAGATTTTTACATCGAATCTCTAGTCGGCGATCCGTACAGCTTCGACCCATCAACGGCACATCCGATTGGTCAGTTTGCTACCCGTAGCGTAGATAACAGTGGTCACCAGAATACTGGGTACAAGCAGACAGTGGGCGATGTGGATAGTATACCGCGCAGTACCTGGATCGATGACATGGAAATCGACTGGCTTCATCATGCGTACGCGACACAGCAGCAGCAGCAGCAGCAGCCACATCACAAACAGCGCGTTATTTTTGGGGAACCGTTTCCTTCCTACATTGACGTGGGCAATGACCATGACTTCACACGCTCCTATGATGATGACGCCGATGCAGAGGTGGATGACGATAACACGCAGGATGAAAATTCGTTTGAGTTCGAGGACGCTGGAATGCGCCTAAAGCGACCACTAAACTCAAGACGCATTGGCAAACGATGCCCGCGCAATGTTTGGAAACATGACGGTATGCTAGATGAGCAAGCGACCATCAACTGGTCCGTCCCGGGGACACAAGCGTACGGAGCTATATTTAATAGCTCCAGCAGTAGCAGTAGCGCGACGGTAGCTGTGGAGAATCAGAGTAAAACTATTTACTTTAGGTAAGGTCCAACTCACCGATCAACTGCTCTTCAACAGGTGAGCGACTTTCCTACCCGGTGAGACAAACCGTGAAGCATTGACAGTTGTTTCTTCCCATTTGACTCGTTCTAGTCCGGCTTACAAAGATGACAATGCATACTGGATTGGTGCGTCCGATCTCATCGTGGAGGGTGACTTTAGGTGGAATGACAAGTATGCCTTCACATACTCAAGTACGTTACAGCACAGCTTTTCTGTTGGCCGGGTTTAATTCGAACGCGTTACACTTTTCGCTCTTGACTTCGTAGACTGGTTTCCAGGCTGGGTGCACCAGGAAAACTACAATCGGCAACCGAACGATGATGGACTAAGTGGGCAAGACTGTGTGGAAATTCGTCGCCACTTTCAGATCGCGTCGAGCAGTGGGCAGACCACTCCCACCGTGAGTCCGCTAACGCTGTCGTACATGTGGAACGATCGAAACTGTGATGCCCGCAACTACTTCCTGTGTGAGCGTATGATGGATGAAGGTAACGCAACTACATCCAGTGATCCAGGGAGAATAGATGAATATCCGTTTTTGTTGTCTTCTGCATAATCACAGAGCTTCCCGAGCGACTATGGAACGAATCGGAATGCAACGTAACCGTCACACTCAGCGTGGAACGTACGAAGGCAACCATCTGGAGTCCGGGATTTCCTCAACAGTATCCCGACAGTGTCGACTGCTACACACTGGTGCAGGCTCCATCCGGCTATCGGGTGGTGTTGGACTTTGAGGAGATGGTGTTGGAGAACGAACCACTGTTAGTACTTCTGCATTAGAGTTCTATCCCGTGAGTCTTACGCATACTCTTCTCTGGATACCTATTGCAGTTGCTCCTACGATTATCTGCAGCTGGTCGAACCGGACGTGACCGGTCCGTACGAACCATCAAAGTCGGCGAAAGATTTCTCGAGCACGGTACTGTTTCGCTTTCGCAACTCACGCCACAGCAGCCGTTACAATGTGCAACATCGGCGAAAAAGCACCAAAACTGGCTCCAATTCGCCCGGCATAGGGCGCACTAGTGGTAATGGGAATGGTGACGTTGTCAGTGACACAGACGCAAGAAACAATCTTAACTTCAACGTGCCGAGCATCGTGCTGCAACCGAGCGATTCGCGGTATACGAGTAGCCTTCCGCTACCGGAGCTTAGTTTGGGCAGTGTGCCAAGGAAAATCTGTGGCGATTGGAGTTCGAAGCTGAAGCTGCTTCGCTACGTTACGACGGGGCCATCGCTTGGCTTACGTTTCGTGTCGGACTATTCGAACAACTATGGAGGCTACAAGGCAAGGATCTCGATGGAAAACGGTAAGTACGTGAGTACTGGTGGGATGGGTTGAGCTTCTGTAGTGTATCGTTCAATATCGATAGAGAGTTTTTTCCTATAGTGAATCCTCCATTCTGGCCTACTGCTACTACTACTACTACTACTACTCGTCACTCTGGCAGTAGCTCCAACAACTTATGACCACTTCTTTCGTTTAGTGAGCCTTTCCATTTCACTAGGAATTGTTTAGATTATTGCTGACGTTTTTGTTTTTGAATACTCATTCGTTCTGAACACAGCTAAGAATTTGGTTTTGAGTTCTTTTGTTTTTGAGGATAGCAGATATTGTTTCGGTAAATCACATAAAAAAAAACAAGAAAGACACACACGCTCACACGAAATCGGTTTTCAATTTACGTTCATCATCATGGCAGTAGTCTCTCGGAGGTTGAACCGTTCGCCAATTATCATTTCTTTTCTGGATAGCAGATTGTGTAATAACCAAACAGTCAGAACTATATTATACACGTAGAAGCTAGCGTTTGCAAAGACGCGCCTACAACTACCGTACACTGTGTGTGACATGCATAAACTGAAATACCTATATTCAAATGCTTAGGAAGGCCGAGGGCACCTGGTAAGTGCAAACCTGTTCAAACAGTTTTCTGCCTGAAACTACCTAAGCTCTCTATATAGTTCCCGGATTGAAATTGATATTTCTTTTTTTAAACTTACATCAGCCAATCTATACATATATCTATAGTTATAAGACCGCTTGCCTTACCTATTCATTAGTTTGCGCAACAACAACAAAAAAATCGCTCTGTAATGCCCTATTGTTTGAACGCCCCAACCCAAGCCCACACCGAATCGATTGCCTATTTCGCATTGGCAGCTGATTGGGATTCGTTACATTTCCCGAAAGAGAACAAAAAGAAAACACACGCAGTGTCATCCGGGTGTCCCCAAGCAGTCGAGTTTTGGCAGCTTTCGGTTGTGTTGTCTTGTCGGTATTTTGTTTTTCGCTTTGCAGAAACAGGATAACAGGATCCTTAATCATGCGATGTGCGTTTTGTTCAATTGTTTTGTTTCTTCTTTCATTTAAGGCAAAATTTCAATCATTTGCTCACGTGTGTTCACAAGCGTTTGCTTTTGTTTTGTTATGAAGAGTTGACGTAGGTCGCATTCCGCTCAGTATATGGATAGGCGTTAAAGTTTGCAAACGGACTTATTGCAGGGTATCGAGTTTGTGTCTGTATCGTTCCATGTGTGCGCTCCAAGCGCTGCCGATTGTTATTGTTGTTTGCTCCAGTAGTGTGTATACGATGTCCTTATCGGACAACATAAAAGTTGTTTTGGTTTTTGATTTACTGTGTTCATTCATTGCTCTGCTGCTGCTGAAACCGCAACAAGGAATGGCTAAACCTGAACGATCATTAGATTGCATGCCATAATTGCGCGTAAAATTCTTTGGTTGAAGTTCGCTGTTTTATCGACCTAAGTCTGCCCCGATTATGTGATTGGTTGTCATTCGCGTTATCGTTACCTGTTTTTAGTAGTTCGTTTGATAAATTTGCGCTTCGAGTTTTAAGTATCGTTTGCCCTGTACCCGAACATCAACGAATTCCGCCGACCATCAACAACAGATCATTGTTCGCCAGCCTAGGCCTAGGCCGATTCGAAACTAGAAAGTCGCCGAACTTGACGCACTTTAGCAAAACTATAGCAGTGATTAACGAAGATATGATCCTGTTGGACGAGGTCTCTCTCTCTCTTTCTCATTTTCTTGCTCCCGTGCTCGTAACGCTGGTGCGATGATGTAACATATATTGCTATTCCAACATGCGTGCAACCGGTGAACAGTGACATCCGAGTGTCACGACGAACGATTCAAAGCGTACAACAACTCTTGCTACCTGATCATCTCGTACCCCGATGTGGACTGGACGACTGCTCAGCAGATCTGCCGCGGTATTGGGGCACAGCTTGCTTCCATTTCCACAACGGACGAGCAGAGGTAAAGCGTTCAGGACTCCGTCAGCAGAGGGCTTAAATATGTGTTTGTCTTTTGTTTGTGTTAGGTTCATTACGTCAAACATCCGCAACAGCATCGACTACACGCCCAGATCTCTGTATTGGGTTGGTGGAGAAATCACCGACAACGGCAACCTGGAATGGGTGGATGGAGTAAAACTGTTGTTTGAGGTAAACACAACTATGCTTTTCTTCCAAATGTTCCACCAGTCTTCATGCTGGCTACTCTTGCCATTCCTTCTGTAGGGTTGGTTGCCGGGACAGCGTCCAGAAAAATCTGAAACAACCAAAGTACCTGCCTGCTTAGGTCTGCAATGGAAGGTATCGCCAACGCCAATGATTTCCTCTGGCCTGCACTGGACAGCACAAAAATGTTCCATGATTGGTGGATACGTCTGTAAAAAGGCTCGGCCACGGCTCGATGAAACGATGGTGAAAAATCAAACGCTGTCCGGTACGGAAGGTCACCTACTTTCGCCCGGCTATCCGAATCCTTACCCTGCGCAAACCGACTTCTGGATTAGGATTGTTGCACCGGAGCACCGTCGCATCATCATCCAGTTTCAGAAACTTGATCTCGAGCATCAGGACGAGTGTCTGTACGATTACATCAGCATACAAAACTATCCAATACTACCGAACGCACGGGGTGGTTATTCGGGACCTGGTGGAGAGGGTGGTATTGCCGCACCGTTGGCAGAGTACTTCCCGAGCAATGGAAGCAGCGCCAAGTTTCGTATGGCGCCGAAAGAGCACAACTCACCACAGAGTGGAAGTTCAACGGACGCGAAGAAGACATCCGCATACCCAGACAACTATTTCAGCAGAGACAACCACACACAGGCCGGCGCTAGGTTCCAGCGCCGGATCCGGTACGTTAGTAGTAGTGCTACCGGGTCAGAGTACGCTACCAGTGATCAGGACAATACGGCAGAGCGCGAAGCAGCAGCTAGCTTACATCCGACCACACTGCTAAACGATCCTCTGCTGCAGTTCAACGAGCTTACGCCATCGTTTTTGCCCTACGTGCGTTGGTGTGGTACGCACGATAGCAACATGGCACGGTTTAACTTTATCTCCACCGGCAACGAAGCGATCGTGCGCTTCCATTCGGACTTTTCCATCAGTGGGACGGGCTTTTCGGCAACGTGGAGCACCGTCGATATGACGGGATGTCCGCTACAGACCATTACCTCGAAGGAAGGTTCGATCCGGAGTCCGAACTATCCGTACTTTTTGCTGAACAACATTGACTGCACGTACGTGATACAGGCACCGTTCGGGCGGCGCGTATGGTTGGAGTTTCTGCTGACCGATTTGACGCAAGATGCAACACTGCTGGTCGACATTGCAGACGGGCCGTTCGAACCGTTTGCCGATCTATCGCACGTCAATGATGGTGTGTTCGTTAGTAAGGGTGAGCGGCTAGTGGTGCGACTGAAGACGGGCGCATCGCCCAGAGGAAACGGTTTCCATGCGATCTTCAAGACGTGTAAGTAGGCATAGTGGATCGATTTGACGGATTGATTGGATCGTATCTATCTCTATCCCCGTATTCTAGTGGCGCATGTGAACGAACAGCGTTTTATAACGCTTTCGAACAACACGACTGGCATGCTGTATTCGCTCAACTACCCAGAAGCGATGCCGTACGATGTCGACTACACACAGCACTTGATCGCTCCACTCGGTGAGGTTATCCTGTTGGAGTTGTACGGCGTCGGGTTTAGCCAGCATGGATGCCACCAAACCGGTTTTATTGAGGTAAGGTGTGCCGTATTGTCGTTACAGCCGCCGGTGATCGACTATATACACGTGTCCAATACTTTTGCCTCTGCAGATCTATGATAACTACACCGACAGCAACGGTACGTTGTGGCATCTGTGTGAACATCATCCGATTACCGGCAAACCCTCGACAACCGTAGAATCTGAAACCATCAAGATAAGTAATGGTGCCGAGCATCACTATTCATCAACACACGGTGCGGCAAAGCTAAGACAACCAGCAATGGCCAGCCACACGGTCACCAAACCGGCCCCGATCTACATCACGTCGTATCTGAACACAATACACATACGGCAACGTAACGCGAACGGTACAGGAATACGGCTGAACGCGACGGTACGTCTGCAGGAAGATGCGGGCTACAAAATGAAGCTCATCTCCAACACGGACGAGTGGGTCGAGAGCTGCAAACCGAACCCATGCCAGTACGGTGGCAAGTGTATTAGTACCGGTCACAAGCGAGGCATCTGTCAGTGCTACGGCCACTTTACCGGGCGCTTCTGTGGGCTTAACATCTGCGAGCTGGAACCCTGCTTCTTTGGAAAATGTGAACTTACGCCTACCAGCTTTAAGGTGAGTCTACCTCAACACACATGTGGTGTAGTGGTATAGTCTACCTTAACACACTTGTAACGGTGCTTGCGCTTTTGCGTATTATCCTCAGTGCAACTGTCAGCCAGGATTTGTCGGTGTCCGGTGCGACCAGCGGCAGAAACCTTGTGCCGAAAATCCATGCGAAAGCCGGGGCGAATGTTTCGAGAAGAATGGTGGCTTTTTCTGTCGCTGTCACGCCTGGTGGGAAGGCCCACGGTGCGAGAAGCGTATTATGCACATACCGTACAAACCGCTCTCGGAGCGGATGCTACAGGAACCGTTCTGGCTAGGGTTGATCACCGTGTTCGTCGTACTCGCCGTGATCGGGTTGGTTTGGTGCGCCAAACGTCACTTTCCGGAGAAGATCGAAAAGCTGCTAGCGGACGATACCCAGCTGAATCGAAGTAACGATCGCCACTTCAAAAGTAGCGTTTCTGGTAGCCCATTCATCTTACCGGTTCCGCATCTGCTGCATGTTGTCTCTTCCTCTCTACTTCGCAGGCACCTTCCCACCGCACCATCTGAACACTGCCTTGCGCGAGCAGCTGCAGGCTACGGCCGGTACCGTATCCTCGTCGAACGCCACCACGCCCGCCTCGCATCGGACGATTTTTGGAGGATTGGGTATAAGAAAACCATCCATATTGAGTCTCAGCAGCCCACAGCAAGTTGGAGGGGCTACCGCTAGAACATTTTCTTTAGATGATCTTTTACGGCCCCCTCCTCGACGTAAGACAGACAAACATATGATAAATTAATAATCGAAACATAGCACCAAACAAAACCTACCTTTTCTTTGCGACAAATGTTTAAAGGAAAAAAAAATCATTCAATTCAGTCGTAATATCCAACAACCTCTCAAGCTGTGTCTGTTTAGTGCCTTGCTCACGATCTGTAATCTTGCCGATTTTCTTTTGCTTTATGCTCTCTTTTTCATTCTCGTCGTACATATGTCTCTCTCTCTCTCTCTCTTCTTACTTTTTGCTCACTGTTTCTATATTTTTCTCTCTCGCTCTCTCTTGCTCTCAATCTGTCTGTCTGTTATACTTGTTTGATTATAGTAACACCGAACTGTACAGTTGATTTCCTTGGTTTAGTCTGGATTTGTTGTAGCTGTTCCCCAAACCTACATATTAGCAACAACAAAAAAAAACCTGAAAACAACATGTATATTGTCGGCTACTACCAGCCATTCCTTCCCTCTTTCTTTCTCTCCTGGACTCCTGTTCACCTTTTCCCAAAACCCAACATCTACTAATACTGAGCTAAACTCTCTAACTAGAACTGTGTTGTGTGTCTTTCGCACCGTGTGTTGTAAGTAACATAGCAAGTGTTTTTTTTTCCTTTAGCGATCTATCTAACACAATTTCTAGGTGTAGAAATGTCTGTTGCACCGTAACGATAGCGTTGATGATATTTGCAAACATTACCCATTACGTTCGTAGTATGTTCGCTTGCTCTTGTTTTTCTCTATTTCTTCCATTGTGACTTAATGTACAGTCATCAGTGTACCGGACAATTTAGACGAGGTACTTCCAGAGATTCATGCATACATCGAAACACGCAACAATTGGTAAACACTATGTCCGATACTAAGAGAACGGGTCTCAAAATTAGCAAGCAAAAATTATGTCATTCAAAGTTCTCTCAAAAAAGTACTTATTGGCGATTGCAAATTGTAGCTACAGAAGCGATTCGGACACGGAGTTGACGATGGTCTACAAAATCTTGCAAACACTCTCATCTTCATCATGTAAAATAGTTCCAATGAATAAACATTAGCATTTGATTCATTTACTCAATAGTGCAGGGAGTTATGGTGAAGCGATAGCCGTAGGCTACAGGATGCCGACTCCACGAGTCCTTAGTGTTTCCATTCTCCTAGAACTAAACCACCACCAACAAGATACATTAGCGCATGGTTTGCCAGTTACATTCTCCATCGTGTAGTAGTAGTTCGTTTCCAATGAGTTACAGCACACACACACAGTTTCCTAGTCCTTATAAGATACCATCATTCCCCCAGAATTCCCAGCAAATCAAAACATCTTTGCAGCCCAGTGTTAAATCTCACCAACGATGCGTTATTTTATTTTTCGCGCCACCTCTTCGCAGGCACACCATCACCGCGGAAAAAGCGAAACAATTCAACACCGACCAAGAAGAATGTCAACGAAAAGAAACAGATCCTGCAGCAGCTGGTGTCACCCGCGCAAAACGCCGCCACTAAAGTCAGTTGGCCGGAAGTTGAGGAATCCGGAATTGCCCTGCCACCGGGTTTAATTGCCCGGATGTCGTTAGCTAACATTGAATCTCTGTTTCTCTTTTTATGTCCTTTTTTCCACATGAACCAACAGCAGGTAAGCTTGGGCGAGCTAATACAGCTGTCCGAGACTCGGCTAAAGGCAAACTATGCCGAGTCTGAGGCCGGCATGAAGGAAACTACGTTCTCGGAGAACTCGCTGTCAGTGACGTCTATGGTGCGGCAAATATCGGACCCGAAGCTCGAGAAGAAGGTCACCTTTGCGCGGTTGCTCAGTAAGGTGTCGGCAGAGATGAGCTCGGGTTCGGAGGACCTAGCAAATGTGAGTAGTTGCACGCACGCTTGCCATACAACCAAAAACCAAACAACAAAAATATCAAATACCGAACCGTAGTACGTGTATTCCTGTTCCGTTCCGTACTTAGGTTTTTTTTTATGTTTCGTCTTTTGTTTTGTTGGAATTTTGGAATCCCCCCGTTTGAAACCTCATGTTCTGTATACATCATCCGCTTCAAACGTCAGGCTTTTGAACGTTCCAAAATTAGGCTTGGTTTTGTAATCTATTATCTACTACTACTAAACCTCTACAGCTACAATTTGCCGACTACTACTGCCATACATTAGTGTATCGTCTTTTTGGTTTTGTTCTGTTGGGTTGTTAGTTTGACACATCGACACGTTAACATGTACTACCAATTATTGATCGTAAAAAATAAACCCCACCCCCCATCACGGTGTATATGCACAGCGTTGTGCGCGAACTGCGTTCGAAACCTTAAAAGCTACGAAGCTTGCCCACGTTGTACCGTGTAGGTGTAGCGCTAGCTGACGAGGATATTAAGTACGGTGGTTAGTTCTTAGTGTACCCCGATGCTGTTGAGGTCCCTGTCCAAGATATCAACCAACATCCCTAAACTATCCTTACAACAAAAAAAAAACAAACAAATCGCAAGCAAAACGTTCGTCGGATTGGGTGATCAGCTCATTGAAAACTATTTATCTCTTCATCGCCCTTACCACCATTCCACGCATTCCCGTCTTTTTTTTTTGTTTGTTTTGCTTCGCCTATTCCCCCCAACAAAGGGAACGAAGCATTCTAGTGCCCTAAGTCTTCCCACTGAGGTACCGCCACGCGCAAATTCCGTACCGCCATCGCCGTGCACAAACGAAATCCGGTCGCCTCATAGTACCTCGTCGAACCAGGGCAGTGATTCGCTTTCCAGTTCCGAGCTCGCGCTGCACGATTTTGGCTTGCGCAGCAGCAATCGCCGAACCCGGCCGAAGGTCTCTAGTGCCGACTCGATCTTGGCGATGTTCAAAAACTTTGCCGCGTCCAGCAGCGCGCTCAATACGCTTCCCTCGTCCATCATCATCTCGCCTTCGTCCACGCCAACCGCCTCCAGTCCGCAGGATGATGTGCCGGGCGATGACGATTCGTCCACGTCGTCGAACCATACGCCGGTCAGCTACTCGAGCGGTGGCACGTCCGACTCGCCCGTATTCTACCGACAGAGCACGATCGAGGTGCCGGTACTGGACGCGCTCAGTGCGCACAAATCGTCCGCAAACACGACGACCAGCAGCAGCTCGTCCGCTAGCTCGGCCCAGCTGCATCCGCCGACGATTCTGCTCGAGATACCGAGCAACGGCATCAACAACAAGTGTCTGTCGCCGATCCGCGAAATGCCGACACCTATACCATCGCCGGCACTGACACCGATCATGCCAAGGCCGCAACGCATGCGCACCCCGCAGTCGATCCACGACGAATCGATGTCGGTGACGTTCAACAGTGGCTACGAAGATTATCACGTAAGTGTCCGCATCTTACGGCTAGGCGCAGTTGCATGGTTTAGACCACGCTCATAGTCTTTAGCTGTTTCACCTAACGACACATGCAAACGCATCCTGTGTCTACAACACTTTCAAACTGCACAGCTTCATACTCCTAGGTGGTTCCCAGATCACGAATGACCCCTCCAAAATGCCTCTACGCATCCCTCCATTACACAACAACTTCATCTGTGTAGTACACATGCACACACACTGCTCGAACCAGATACCACATCGTACTGTTTCCACAGATTTTGTTTTAACTATTTGTGTTATATAATTATAGATTCCTTTCTATTAACCTATACTTGTCTACAATCTGATCACCATGCACACTGAAACCTCCCCATTCCCTTACACCGTTTGCCGATCCACCCCCCTCGAACCATTAGCCGTTTATATACAAATCTATCTTCTAGCTTGACTTACTCTATACTCACTTACACGTTTCTCTTTACCCTACCTAACGATCGATCGATCAACCTACAATCTCCACTGTCTCTACTCTACCCTCCCAAAACACCTGTGCACTGCACCTTGAGAAGACTGTGCCGTTTACCTGATCCCACCTTTTCTATCACCTTGCTCCCACGAACAAGCAAACGTCATATCTACTAGCATTGATCCTAACCCTCATTGTATTCAGAAGCCCCATCAGCTATCAATTGAAATACGGCCACCGGATGAGCCGGACCGTGGCGAGTACTCGTCCTCTACCACACTGTCGTCCTCGCACAGCGACAACACGGTCGATGGGCCCGCCGGTCTTGGTCTGCCGATGATATCCATCGACATTCATCCGCCGACACCGGAACGCAAGAGCCCCGAGCGGCCGCGTGATTTGATCATTCCACAGCTAGTGATACAGCAACCGAGCCCAACGAAGGAACGCACGACTGTGGTGGTGATACCCGGTTCACCACCACCTCAGCGCGCCAACCAGTCGTTCGACGCGAGCATACTGTCGAACGCCGGTGGCAAACAGCCGCAACAGAAGAGGTGAGAGAACAGTCATCTTCCAGTAAGTGCACCGTAATAACGTTGCTCTCACTCTCTCTCTCGCTCTGTGTATGGAAGTTTTATAGTGAGCAGCGCTTTAACACAGCTTATCACATCCTACGTTTTACCATTCAGCTTGTCCCGCTATTATAGCTCAATATCTTGTGATTCCAGATTTCTAAAGCAATGGGAAAAGCCGACCTCACTCGATCTCCCGTTCGACCCACCAATGATAACGATCACTTGCAACAGCAATGAGGTGGTGTCTGACGCGGATGTACCATCACCAGCGCATCCGATGGGTTCGAAGGGTTCGAAAGCGAACGGTGCCGGAGGACTCGGTCCACCCGGCGGTATGTGTTATCTGAGCCCGTTCTCGATGTGTATCCGTGGTGATCGTGCCCCGTCCGAAAGCAATCTCAGCTCGTCCGGTTACTCTAGCATGGCGAGCCCCGGTCCAAGTCGCTGTGGATCGAACAATCCACTCTTTC
>KZ062783.1:33841-52177 GCA_002091835.1 Anopheles maculatus
CTTTCCGAACGAATCAGACGAGCCTGGATCAGGTAAGATGGGCATTGTGCTAGTAATGCTAGTCTCTAACCTCGCCGCATCCTTTTGCCAGGTCCAGCCGGCCCAGGTGGTTATGCCGGATTTCACTCATTAATCAACAATCGACGACAATCATCTAATGTAAGGAAAAAATCGGCCGATAATGGCAACGGTACCGGAGTGGGTAACGCCAACAACGGGCAAACCACCGGCTTTGGACAGCATCAGGCTTCCTCGTTTCGGCTGCGCTCCGACTCGGAAACGTTGTCCGATGAGCCGCTGCTAGAGTCAAACGACGAGGGTATCGGTACGGACCATCTGGACGAGAAAATTGAGGAGGGCGAAATACGTAGCGCCAAGGAGCTGGAGCTGTACCTCGGAAAGGAGCTGATACAGACCGGGCACGATATCCTAAGCCAGGAGAACTTATCGATGTCGCAGTTGCAGCTACCCGCGATTGTCATCCAGTCGGACGCTGGGTACGATAAGCCGTCCCCCGTTTCGTCCCGCTCCGACAGTCCCCTGAGGTAGGCCAGTTCACGCGCTGAGCTGAATGCACGGGACGCACTGTCGAACACACTGTCACTGCACATTCTACAACGTTTCCGATGCGTTTCATTCCTCTACTCCGCACACCAGCGAACGTAACGCCAGCATGGAACGCTTTTCGCCCATGTTCTACGGCAAGAAGGATCAGCATCTACCCTTCACGGACTCGGACGGGCTGTACGACTTTCCTTCGTCCGACGGGAAAGGTGGCACGGGCAGTACCGTTGTCACCTCGCACCGTAAATGTGTCGGACGCAGAAAGGATCGACGGGTGGCCCGGTCCGCCGGGCTGGCGGTGCAGTCACCCTCCAAGTCTACCTCCGTGCTGTTGGAGATACCGGGCTGTAAAGAAAACGTTGCCCAGTACAGCCAGCAGCACACCGGTGGCGGTAAGCTTGCCGGTACTGCGCCAACGACTCGCAAAAGCCCCAAGCGACGCGTGCATCGTCAGCCGTTGGCAAGCAGCTCCTCGTCTACGGAGTCGCTGACGTCCATGCGGGAGTACGCAATCCGATCATGCAAAGGTACGCTTAATTACAGCCCAAATTTGAAGACAGCTCATATCTCACAGAAACACACACACACTCTAACATGCTCTTTGCAGATCAAGCTGGTACAGCACATGTCTCCACCGTAACAGATTCGGTGGAACTTTGCGATAATAATGGCGATAGTAAAGGTGAGGTAGGTACAGCTCGAGTCGCAACCCTCCAGCCCAATCCTCGAATACCGATCATAGTGCCCGCAGTTTTACTCCTGCTGCAAAACCAAACACAGAGTCCGGCCACAGACCGTCTACCCATCCGGCTAGTTGCTCTCACTTTACTCACCTTACTGTTTTTTGACTTCTATTTATATATTTTTTTTATCGACTTTTACCTAATAGTCCCTTCAGCACACCACTGGTTATTGCGCATCCAAACAATGCATCTTTCAACCCTGTGTTTGTTAAATTAAAGTTTTAAAAAAGTCATAGGGAAATCCTTGGTACGGATTTGGGTGTTACTACTACTGCTGCTACCACTACCACTACTTCTACTACTTCCGCTTTAAGTCTTCTCTTCTGCGTGGACGTTTCGCGGATGAAACCTGTTTGTGCTCAGTTTGTTTGCTATAATCGACTTTTACCTAGTAGTCCCTTCAGCACACCACTGGTTATTGCGCATCCAAACAATGCATCTTTCAACCCTGTGTTTGTTAAATTAAAGTTTTTAAAAAGTCATAGGGAAATCCTTGGTACGGATTTGGGTGTTACTACTACTGCTGCTACCACTACCACTACTTCTACTACTTCCGCTTTAAGTCTAAGTCTTCTCTTCTGCGTGGACGTTTCGCGGATGAAACCTGTTTGTGCTCAGTTTGTTTGCTAGGAGCGGTACATGAAAAAGGTCTATGAAAGCTGTCAGTCAAGCAAAGCATCCTCGAACAGTCGACAATTAGTCCAACGCGCGGCGTGCAGAGCAGACGCCTAATGATTCTTGCAGCCCTAATCATAATTGAGTAGTTATTGTTAACAGTCAACACGTTCATCCCATCCATAGCCTTCTCATCCAGCCGCCATTACTCATCTAGCTCACTAGTACACCGTTACTGTACAAACGTTGTTCTTAAGTGGATGTGTTGGTTGCCATATTTGCCGCCTTCTCTCTCTCTCTCTCTCTTACTCTAGCGAGTTACTATATAGCAATATTTGCAGCTGTTTCTGTTTTGTTACTCTCTCTCTCTCTATAATGCTGTGATTATACTTTACTACGTGTATCTTGTGACGTTGTTCCTGTTGAGTTAAGTTTTCGCATTCGTTGACACGTTAGTGTAAATATCTAGAAACGCATTACGGTTTTGGTTTCTTTTCTCTTATCGGTAGTATTTTATTGGTTTTGATAGTCAAGCAAACGTTGAAGTCTTTGCAGCCTGCGCATCTCGTTGCCGCAAATATTGGTGATGTGCTTACCTGTTTTCGTTCCATAAGTTTTTTTCGTTATCTGCACATACAAACAATAGTGTTTTCAAGACAAAAGTTATTGTGTGTGTGTATTACCATGTGTGGTGTAATTTGTGATCTTTTTTTGTCATGGAGAAATACATTTCGTACTTGAGATTAGCGTTCAGTTTTGCGCGTACTCGTAGCGTCTAGTTACTACCGTATTTGTCCACTTGTTACGAATTTATACAATTAGAACTGAACCCAGATATACACTTTCACAACCGTACCATAGCGTGTAACATTTGAAGCGCACGTGTGTCAAACCACTTTCAAACCACTATCGGGTTTCCTTCCATTCTGTTCAACACACCTGTTGCAGGAGAACGCTAACAACCAGATGTTACCGAAACCAACGCCACCGGAAGATCTGCGCAAGCCGCCCTACAAAATACGACGGCTGAAGGCGATCGGAAATCAAATAAGGTATGGGTTCGTTTGAACAACAGCATCTAACAGTAACCGGTACCGGATCTTGGTAATCTTCCCAATGTATACAGATTTTTGCGCCGTCTAGAGCGATCCATACACCGTAAAGAGCAGCCGGCTCAGCCATCCGACGAGGACACGAATGAGGGCGGTAATATGAAGGATTCGCCTAAGATGTCGTCGCCGCTCATTCGATTCAAGCAGTCGCAAATCGACGAGGAGGACGAATCGGAGGAGGACGATAGTAAAAACAAATACTATTCCAACGCACTAAACAAGGTGAGTCTAGGTGTTTGGCAGTAAAATATGAGGTGAAACCCGTCTACTAGATCTTCAATGTAATCGTGAATTTTTCAAACACATGTACAAGTGCAACACACCACAGATGTACAGATGTAGTATTCGATGGTGATGAAGCCCTCGTCACGAGCGATAGCAATAGCAGACTATATGTGTATCATACCGTACATGTCAAGGCGTGTGTCACGTTGTGTACTAGAATTGCCCATTAGCCTAGTCCTAGTGTTAAACTGTCGAGTAGAGAAACACTATACTATCTATTCTAAACTTCCAAGACAGATTTGATGGAATGAATAGCAAACAGCCGGGCCGTCGGTACAATGCAAAACACGTTGAAAAAGGTTGAACAACGATCGCTGAGCTGAGCTGAACGTGTAGCGGACCCACCACTTATTTGCGCTTGTTTGTATTCCCTTTGCAGCAACAGCAGCAACTGCAGCAGCAACAGCAACTCTTGCTACCCTCGGAATCGAATGCAGTCAACACGAACTCCCGCCAGCATTGCAAAATATCGCGACAGAGGCGTGTTCCTAGTCATGACTGCTACGTCGCAAAGCCATGGTCCGAAGCCGAATGCAAGCTGCTCGGGAGTGAAGTAAACAGTGACTGAAGCGATTAGTTAGGTTAGCTATTTAACCGACAGCAATTCCTTTTCGCGAAACTAAAAACAAAACCGGATCGGGCATCAACTTGACGTAGTAAACCCGAACCGAGACAGTAATGCGTGATGCATTAGCGAGCGATAACAGTTGACTAAGTGTAGTGGTCTCGTTGGCGGCTCCCCACTGTGATTGGTTTTTGGGCACCTGAAAGTAAGCAATCAACCGTCTCCGGAGTACACTTTTAGGGGACTTCCAGGGGTTACAGACAAACTCTAGCCAAAACATGTAAGCACATTACAAAAGCACATTACAGGTTTTGTCAGAAACGCCAGTGGGACGGCCGTCTAGTTAGCAACTACACTTTTGCGCTGGTGGCTTAAATAATATAGCAATATAGGATAGCTACGACAAAAAACATACAACAAACACACACACACACACTCAACAAATATATACAAAACAAAAATTCATGCAAAAAAACCGTTTACAGCTAAATATCTAACAGTCTAGCTCGTGTGTGGATGTATTTTTTTTATAACTACTAAAATTTTCGTACTCAACACTTTAAACAAGTGAACATACAAACAAACACTACAAAACCAGACAAATACTTAAGTCCGCGCTGCTACATTGAACGATTTTGCAAAATATTTATATGTGTTCAGTTTGATCTAAACGTTTTTAGCGTGTTGCATATCGCATATATTGTGAATATGTATCATATACTAATATAAACCGGAAGGAGTTTGGTGAAATGTGAGCAAAGCTAGAGAAACCAGTAGAATATAATAAGCTACGAAAAAGCAGTGTGAATGGAAATAAATGACACGTTCACGATCACCATGAATACTCTACTCACCATAACACTCACTCACACATATAGAAATTTTTCTACAGGCAACTTACCGATCGATTCAGCAATAGTAGAGCAAATTCAAATAGCACCATGTAGGGATGTACCGCACACTAATGCGCTCGCGCACTCACAAACACTCATAGGAGAAAAAAATAGCTTCACTTTTTAATACCGCATGTGACAGCCTAGACAGGATAATGCGACGCAATGAACATACCAGCCTTGTAAGAATGACAATGTCAGGTGTATGGAAACCTGACTCTTCGAGCTAGAGAGAACCATCGTAGGTGGAAACTTCGGGGACCATCTTCTACAAGTCTATCCAGATGCCATACGCTGAAGACATAGACAACATTGGTTTTAGGCTCTCCTATGTAAGATGGAGCAGCCGGCATAAAGCCTCGGATTGGAGATTAACGAGGTGAAACATTAAATGATGGTGATCGCACCTTTTAAAGTTGTTCTGCACACAAATCATCTCGTCGTGACAGACGAATCTGGGACTGTATAGTTGTGCCCCTGGAATATGGACTCTGTCCAAAACTAACGAACTTCCTCTTGTAAGGAAGATGTCGAGCTCTATGAGCTGTACGATACGATCTCACTATTATGCAGCCCTTTTAAGCCTTTTTAGAGCCTTCTAAATGGGTCAAGGAGGCGTTGGTAGGTTCGAATTGAGTGGGAGTGATGGCGTTGATACGTCCGCCAGACGATGGATTGACAGACAACGGTGCTCGACCGTGAGCGATTCAGAGGACTTCTGAAGAACGTGATTCGGTTGTAGCGGCTGATAAGTATGTAAGTAAGCACTCACAAACTGTTCACACATAGTCTCACTTACATTCAAATAGCACCCACAAACACGTACACAAGTTTAGTAAGAGGTAGCAATTTGTCAAAGAAAAACAAAACATTACTAATACTAATACATCACCCGAACAGAGACTGATTTTCTAGCATAAGAAGAAACCAAGCAAAAAAAAAGAAGACGAAAAACGAATGAGTGTAGGAAGGATCTCCCACACATACGATACTTTTCATTTTTTTTTCTCATGTTTCAATGTAAGTGTTGTAATTATCGATATTTGATATCACGACTAGATGTGATTGTTTTCTTGATACTTCGTTCGATGCACTTAGGTTTACCGCAAACAGAGCAGAAGATAAACGAAAACGAAAAAAAAGAACATGGCGGCAATTTATATGTGTCCTGGATTGCTTCAAACGCTGCAACTACGATTCGGAGTTTGGGGGAAGGAGGGGGGAGGGAGGGGTAACAATATTATAGCTGTAGTAGTAGACCTAGAACCAAACGATGATCTCATACTACACCTTTACGCGCACGCACATAAACACACAATCACACACGTTTTTATGTCGGTTGCAGTACTACTACTACTACTACTACTACTACTAGTAGCAGATAGGTGTACACTAGTATATGTGTTTTGGCCTCTCATAATTAATGTCATTCACGCACATGTTCATGGTACAGTCATCGTTGTTTTGATCAAAAGCAGTCTACTTAATGCCAGCCAGTACTAATGGAAGGTTGACAGTGAAACGTGAACCACAACCACGTCAAACGATACTATTTTAAAACATATTTTACGAAATATTATAGTTCAAAAGAATGGCCAGCGGTGGTACTAGCGAGTACCTCTTTAAATGTGAGATTTTAATTTAAATTTTTGATCGCAACTGCTCTGCAAGCCAAGTTGCTCAAACCAGCTGTTCAATGCGTTGCAATTACAAGAATTACAATCTGTTACCGATCAAGAAAGCAAATATTCGCATGGTTAAAACCATTGTTCGTGCATTTCAAAACCTGTCGTATTGTTATAATCATGTGAACACTTGTCTATTTTGATCTGGAAAACATTTGTAAAACACTCTTGATCACTTCTTGATCGCGGATCGCGTGTGCGTGGTTTTCGGTACATAAACAAAAAGAAAAACAAAACAAAAATATGAAGCAAAATCATACAAATAATATTAGCTTTAAGTCTACTTGGGAAAATTAATGGATACGGGTTCAGCGATCTACAAATCCCAATTCAAGATTTGCCTTCCACACACACACACACTCACACACTCTCACTTTCACACAGACATTCCATGAGTCACATACACTACAAACACTTACACAAAATGTGTACGTTTTGTGTTTTTAATAACAAAAAAAAAACAACTAACGACTACGTCCTAAGCTTTCGATACTATAAGTAGCATAAACTATTGTTCCGTTAACTGTTGATTGTTTTGGCCGTTTTTGTATGCCTACATTTAGAAACTATACGGAAAGGAAAGAAAAACCAAAACTAGCTACAGCACTACGTCTACAGAGATTTAACTAGGACCAAAAATGATGTATAATCATTACCCTAAAAAAAGCCCAAACGTATAAGAAAACGAAACAAAAAAAACAAAAAGATGCCTTCTGTGATAAGATTTGAACCCGACGGTAAGGAGGAGAAAATGAAGGGTAGAGATGTTAAAACAAAAAAGTATAAAAAGAGACAAACAAAAAACCAAAAGCAACCAAAAATTCGCGTGTGTTTTCCACAATTTCTATTCCTTTCGCTCGGTTTTTGTTTTGTTTTTATGTGGGAATTTCTATCAGGTCTTGAGGTCTTGTAACGGGCCAAACGCGACAGACACGCAATTCTAAGGTTCACCAAACCTTTCTAAAACCACAAAAAGCAACCGGTGTGTGTTTAGGCTAATCGTACACGTACACTCTATCTTTCGCTCGTTTCGAAATGTGATGGCCCCAGGATCTTACGGGTTTTGCATCACCACGTGGCACGATGTATGAAGTGTGAGATTTGTGTGTTCCCGTGATCGTAGTGTATGAGGAACAACCCTGGTGTAGGAGGTGTTAGTTAAGGAAGCTAGGTGAAGGGAATGATGAGAGGGAGACTTAGATAGCACTATTTTTGCACGAAAACATCTCTAACTGTTCATTTTCCAAAACTAATAGCAATAAACCAAAAGCAACATTAACTAGTAAAAACAAACATGTCGGAATGGTCGGCCGAAAGTATCGAAAACCACGGTACTTACAAATTACTTTACAAGCAATGTATTTCTTAATGCTGGTATAGATGTTTTAAAGGATTAATTGCAAATGAATCTAGGTTAAGAGAGCAAGGGAAATGGCGAGAGGGAGAGGGAGAGGGGGGGGGGGGGGGTTTAGGAGGTTTGAAACATGTCAAAAGCAGCGCAGAGTAGCAAAAGCCGAAATGAGAGTCGAGAATGTCCAAACAGAAGCAAACCGAAGAAGCAAGGTGGCAGAAAGATACGAATGGTAAATAGCAGCAATGGGTGGGCAAAAGTATTTTCGACGGAAGAAGAAGAAGCAGAAGAAGAACAAACCAAAAAAATAAGCAAACAATAAAACATTAATTGTTATTAAGAGAAAAGAAAAAAATAACTAATTACAATTCCACCGCAAAACTAATTACGTTTAAGGCTAATTGTTTACTATTTAAAGATTACCGATATGTGCACTTTTCTAAGTAAGTTCGTGGCAAACAAAAAAAAAAGAAACGGAGGCAAAACTGTAAGTAAAAAAAACAGTGAACCTAAACAGCAGATAACACAAAAACGAAAAAAAAACATGAGCAAAAACTAAAGCTGTTAATTAAATGACCATGTATATGTTCTTAGAAATCTATCGATAATAAAACTATTAAAAAAAAACAAAGCAACAAGCAAAGCAAACGAGCAAATGCTGACGTCTAACAAACTCATAACACAGAACTAACTAATCGAAATGTTTTAGTTGTGTGTTGTATGCTGCATGATGACTTCTTCTCTAAGATCATTGGTATTTAAGAGGCCTTATCCTTCAACAGTCCTCGTCGTTTGGAGCCTACCAAGAGACCTTGTCAGTGGCGACCCATGGAAGTCTTAGGCGAAATGAGTGTTGGATTTTCTAACGGGAAGGAAGGAATTGTAGAGAAGCAGCGCATGCATTTCGTTTGTGCTGATTTTTTTTCCGAATTGTACAAGTTTATGAAGCCCAAAGCACCCACCGGATGCTTGTTGAACGTAATTCACTAGCAGTAGCAGTCGTGCTGGCCGTTTGGAGAAAGTTTTGGCAAATATGAGTACAAGTTTGGGGGCGGCCCGGTGGTAGATGCGACAGCGGCGCCGGTCTTCACATGGCAGGACCGGGGTCAAAGTCTCATCTGGGCCGTTCCCCCATAGTGAGGGCTGACTATCCAACTATGCGGTAACAATAAGTCTAGTAAGCCAGAAATGGCAGGCATGACCTTAGAGGTCGTTAGGCCAAGAAAGAAGAAGAAGAGAGTACAAGTTTATCAGATTTCATCAAAAATTTGTTTCTAATTCGTTGGTTCTACAATTTGAAAAGCTCGTGGCCTGCCAATACGTACGTACGTACGTACGTGGTGGATAGTCAGTCCTGCGTGTGGGAACACGGTCCGGATGAAATTCGAAAGCCGGTCCTGCTGTATAAAAACCGGCGCCACTGCTCCCTCTGCCACCGAAATGCATCAAAACTGTGTTTGCCTTATTCAATTTTGGCACAAAATAGCAATTAAAGTATACCTTAAAGGTCAAGGCGCTCGATACGTAAGGTTATACTCGTTAAAAGATGATATTTTCATATCATTACGATCCACTCTCTATGCGCTATCCGGTTAGGGTACCCTTCGAAACGACATTGCCTGCATACATATGTAAATCTATTTTCATTGGTTTACAATTACGCTTTTTTTGCGGGCATCAACCGTTGCAACGTTTCGGAAAAATGTTTTTCCCTCTTCCCATTCGCCACAGTTGTTGTTGATTGCTCAACTGTCAATTCAGCATGCGTCCCAGCAGACTACGTTTATAACTCTCGCTTGACGGGTTCGCATATGTATTTATTACCTGCTTAACGCTGCAAAACGCTTCGTGCCGGGGTTGGGGCGTTGATTTCCATTAAGAAAACAATCTTTAATGTTTTCCCCATAGCATGAAACCCATCTCCCGTCGAAACTTTACCATTCGGAGAAGGAAAACTGCACCCGCAAGCACTTGAACGCGACGCATACAAACAGAACGCAACGTACGCCAACGCCAACAACAGTGTACCCAGTGCCTGGTTGGTCGTCACAACCAATTGGTGGCAAATGCTGGGCCAATCATTGCAGGCTACGGTTTCTATTGGTAATACTTCTGCTTTTCGATTGGCGCAAGACGGAAAGAGCGCGGCCGCAGGTGAGGTGATCAGATGTATGTGTTTGTGTTTGTGTATGTGTGTCCGCGTTCAGGCGGTTTTCCGATCGTTGTGCAAGCACGTAAGCAACCAACCTTGCGTCTTCTGCTGCCGTAAGCCTGCTGCCGGAGGAAGCTGGACAGATTCATCACATTGTTTGCTATACCTGCGGCACGGTTATGCGCGGCATCGCAAACAATCGCACTATGCACAATAGGTGAACACACGGAGCACGGATGCGGCAAACCGCGGAACAGCAACAACAGCAAAGAAACCCTGCTCAAGCTCGAACTCTTTCGCTGTACGTAAAAATTCGCGCGCGCTATTTACACGCGCCGTTACTGCGTGTGTGAGCAAAGGAAAGAAAGAGCAGCGATGTTTGGTAAACAACATAGACCCAAACATTCATACTTAATGAATTACCTTGGGTAAAAAGGGGAATCCTCACGCCATAACACGAGAAGATACAATTCGAGTGCAAAACGTATCGCAATTGCATACAAAAGGAGCTGCTGTTGTTGTTTTTGGGGTCGAGCATTCCAGAATCCTGACCGGTACACGCACACACACTGATAAGTGAGGACGGTTCCCATTCGCCGAATTCGCTCCCCATAGAATACCGATTGGATAAAAATAGTAGCGAATCCGAGCAACGTTTGCGTGGTGTGTGTGTGTGTGTGTATGTGAACGGCGAGAGTGTGTGTATGTTTGTAGTGTGAGGTTTATGCACGATAGTGGGCAATCTTAGGAAAAGGTGAAAGAAAATCTCTCCAACCCCTTATATTCATACCTTTTCTGCCTATGCATGCCTCTCAGCTGCACGTAACAAACATCATTAACAACACATCTCCACATTTGTGGGTCACCGGATCGCCCTTTCACTTGAGAGGGCTAGTAGAGCGAATGTTTCTTCTTCATCTTCTTCTTCTTCTGTAACGACGTACCACCACCACGATACTGGGGCACCGTTGTGTGCAGCGTGCCTTTGCCTAGGCAATGGATACGCCAAAGAAGCCGATAGTGGTTGTTGCTTATGCCACCGTCACGACACCACTCTCGGTGGTTACAACCACCACCACCACCACCACCAACACGATCACATCGGCCGTATCCGATTCTGCAGCGACGAAAGAAAAACTAACCGAATCCCAGCGCAACATACACAAGTTTTGGCCGGACGTTCTGCGGGAAGTGCAGCTTATAGACAACGTTGAGCCCGGCAATCAGCTACTTCCGCTCGCGCGCATCAAGAAGATCATGAAGCTAGACGAGGACGTCAAGATGATCTCTTCCGAGGCGCCACTCCTGTTTGCGAAAGCGATCGAAATCTTTATCCAGGAGCTAACGTTACGGGCCTGGCTGCACACGGAACACAACAAACGGCGCACGTTACAGCGGAGCGATATCGCGATGGCAATTACCAAGTACGATCAGTTCGACTTTCTTATCGATATTGTACCGCGCGACGAAGTCAAGGTGTACAAGAAGGAATGCGAGGAGAAATCGCCGGAAGCTAGTGTTGGTAGTATTACCAGAATCACCGCCACCGCCGTAACGGACAACGGAGCTGGTAACAGTAGTAGCACGAACGGATCGGAGGACATGCAGTACTTCATTCAGTTGGCGCAGCAAAGTCAGAAGGTAACGCTGCAGCAATCGACCAAGGGTGGTGGCGGTAACGCTCTTACTAACGGTGGGAGTACGGTGTTTGATCTTGCCACCGTTATTGATGCGGCTGGCAATCAGCAGCAGACACTGCAAACAGCGCCTGCGGCGACCACAACCTCAACGGTGAGCACCACACAACAGGAGAAGAGTGTGTCCACTAGCGGGGAAACGCAGGCTGGTGGAGGAAGCACAAACGGCACTACGCTTAGTCAGCAGCAGCAGCAGCAGCAACAACCATCTTCGCAGGTAAGTCGCACACTTCCCCATCGAGATGTTTCCTGAATCCTTAATCATTTAATTCCCCAGGCCGTTCTAATTGAATAGTAAAAAAATAATTTAATTCCTGTTCCTGTTTCAAACTCTCTTTGAAGACAACGATACAGACCACAACTGGTCAGAGTATAATCCTCGCGAATGGTGGTAGTGGTACAACGTCGGTTGGTAGTGTAACCAATGGAAGCACAACTACTACGAACCAGCTCGTATCTACTAATCAATCCCTTCAACTACTGCAACACGTGATGACACCGACGGGTGAAATAACGCAGATACCGGTTAGTAACGATAGCCTGTTTGGTTTGCTAATGCTTACGCGTCCTAATGCTTTTCGCTCTTTTCGGACCTTCCAAACTAGCTGAATTTCATACGAACGGCTGGTACCGGTGGTGCATCAAACACTGGACAACCCATCTTCATACAGACGGCTCCCATGCAGGCTGGTCCCACGATAATACACACGGGATCGACCGGCGTCTTCCTTAGCGCCAATCAACTTCAACAGTTGCAGCAGCAGCAGCAACAGCAGCAGCCACAACAACAGCAGCAGCAACCACAACAACAGCAGCAGCAACCACAACAACAGCAACAGCAACCACAACAACCACAACAGCAACAAAATCACCATCATCAAACACAACATCAAACGCAACAACGAAACAACCATCAACAACACCAAAGGGATTAAACAACATTAGGGGCGGCCTAGTGGTAGATGCGACAGCGGCACCAGTCTTTACACGACAGGACCGGGGTTCAAGTCTCATTTGGGCCGTTCCCCCATAGTGAGGACTGACTATCCAACTATGCGGTAACAATAAGTCTAGTAGGCCAAAAATGGCAGGCAGTTGTTAGGTCAAGAAAGAAGTATTTCGTTATTGTAAATTGTGATTGTGATCGCGCCTTTATCCGGATTTTGCTTAACTCACACACGCAAAGATTCGGAAAGTGTACAGCAATGAAACGGTTGGATAATCCGCGTAGTTCAACACCTTTACGTTTTTATTTAGGTTAGCTACGGTTAAACGGCGTGAGCATTCGTTTTGGGATCAAATCTCAACGCTACTCCTCCTTACGCTTGGAATCAGCTAATAGTTGAGCTGCCGGCGAAACCACTTAGAAGAAGCTAGGCCAGGTTGAGAGGTATGTCATAGTTATATGTAAGTGCATTAGACCATTTTTTTTAGTGTTTTAGTTAGCCTCGTAAAATTCACTAGTAATTTAACTTAATCCCTTCGAATAGCTTAACATTTATGCTATGTATTTTTACTCCCCCTTTTACCAACACTTCTTTTGTTCGGTAGGTTTTTTTTCTCTGTTTTTGAATATTTTATCGACAAAAATAGGAGATGTTTTACGGAACGAAAAAAGTAAGATCTTAATTTTAAGAATCTTAAGAATTGTATTTTATATCGCGTTTATTTTTTTTATGTTGCTGAATTGTATTGCCAAAAAATTTAGATACGTTTAAGCTTACTTCTGTCAATGTGAGAGGCTGGAGGGTTTTTTCCCCGTGCTCTAAAACGAATTAACTCGCGTTACAAAGAGAATTATGGTGAAGAACCGACGCAAGGTGAACATTTTAGCGTATAGCAAATAGAACGGTAAGCCCCCAAGACTGTACAAAACAATTAAGAACAGTGTTTCCGTGGTCTATAAAACAAGTGGCCACACAGGATTATAACAATAATGCGGCTTCAAAGTTCAATGAGTCGGAGAATACTTCTTTTAAACCTCGAAACTAAAACCCCGAAAGGTAGTGGTCAGCAAACTTCCGGTTTGCTTGGTTTGATTATACCCGTTGCGGGATACTTATCCTTCGATTAGAGAGAGATTACGAAATGGCTTAGATTGTGTTTAGCATGTGGGTGTTTTTTTTAACCTAAACCAAAAAACAGAACGTAAAAGAGATACTAAACGTAAAAGTTATGATATAGTTATGTAGGTACATTAGAAAAATGTTGTTCTGTAGTGGACTAGAGTAGTGAAATTAATTTAATCTTTTTTAATTAGTTTGACATCGCTGCAATATCTTTATCTTCTTTTTACCAGCATTTGTTTTGTATCAACATATGGCATATTTTATGGACAAAAATAGTAGATATTTTATGATCTATAGCACCTTTTTACATGCGACATGGTTAGCACAGGAACCATGGTAGGGCTAGCAACAGTCACATCTCAGCTTTACACATTTCATTCCATACCCAGATATTCAACGTAGTGTTCACCGCGCGTTAAACCAATCTGTGCAAGGCATTAACTTCGATTGAATGTTTTTACCGGTTGATTTTTTTTAACGATAAGGAAAGAAGTTGTCATTGGTTTCATTGCTATTTCTATGCACAAAAGCGTAGGAAGGGAGCGGAATGTAAATGTTAGAATTGTAAATACACCTTAGATGTAAACTTACATAGAACGATAATGACTGTACAAAGCAAAAAATAGCCCGACACAAAAATCGCTCCATATACGACTAAAAAACCTGTAATAAAAGAACATAAATGAACGTGTTGTAAATATTAATGGTTATGATACATTATATGACGAAGTTAAGATACGTAAAACTTACCAAAACAATATTGAACAACCTATGTGGGGGGGCGTATGACGTTACTTTACTTTCGACGTACTACTACAACCTTTGCAAATAAATGCAAATATATTAAGCACTTGAGTTGGCGAAGATCTTCTTATTTTGAGCCCTTGTCGAGCGAGTTTTCGTTTTAATCGGTACAGAGGGTTTGCATTCCCACTCCACTCAACGCATCATCCAACTCATCACTTGCCTACTTTACAGCCATTGTGCAACTTCCTGTTTTATCCACTGTCATCTAACTCTAGGCACATTCTCCATTTTTACACATACTCTGTTCACACTGGTATACACTAGTGTTGTGCGAACTGAGTACGAGTGAATGATTGATTTAATTCTTCCTAAAGAATGAGTTGAATAAACTCTTGACGAAGAGTTTTAACAACTTATTTACGATTCGAATCGTTTAACAACTCTTTTGCGTTTCGAAACGTTTAACAACTCTTTTGCGATTTAAACTCTCAAAAGAATTGTTACACGTTTCGAATCGCAAAAGAGTTGTTCAACGATTCGAATCGCCGTGGTGACTAACAACTATCAAAGAGTTGTTAAACGATTCGAATCGCAAAAGAAATGTTAAACGATTTGAATCGCAAAAGAATTGTTAAAAGATTCGAATCGCTAAGGTAAAGGAGTGAGAATGAATTAATTCTTTGAAAAGAGTTGTTATTCTCATCTCGAGTATACACTGCAAATAGGTCTCTGACTAGACGCGGGTCTAATTTTGTTGGAGTCATGCATATCGTACATTACTGATAGTCGTCAGGAAATGGTTCCTCGCAAAAACAAATGTCGCTCCATAGGAATTGAAGTAACGACTGCGATCAAGATGGCAGGCTAAAGCTTTCCAGACTATTATAGTTTAAGAATTACGCACTTTAAGAATTCATCACTTTAATTTATTATTATTAAAATCTATACTCAGTATAACCACCTCGCGCTTCATTAACAGCTTGTAAGTGTCGTATCATACTTTCAACGAGGTTTTGGATGTGTGTTTGGAGAGCTTCAAACAGTTATTTTACGGTTGGTCACGTCGCCTTTTTCAACGTTTTGGCCCAGAATATATCACAAATTTTCAATAAGATTTAAGTCCGGGCTTTGTGGTGGTCATTCCAAAAATTTGATACGCGATTTAACGGAAGTAGGCAGTGGCGTTTGGGATCGTTATTTTGTTGGAAAATAGCTTTTTTTTTGCAACCTACCTTTACGTGCCAATTCTTTAGATTTTTTTTCAAAATGCTGATATAATTGTCGGCAGTCATTATTCCGTCAATTTGTTTTATGATTTCCAACCCCAGACCATCCGCACACCATGATATGAACACCTCCGTGCTTCACTGTTTGTTGAACATTTTTATCGACCAGTTTTTTCCGGATTTTTTTCAAACTCGCGCCCGCTGTTTTCGCCCAAAGAACTTAAACTTGCTCTCATCACTCCATATAATTTGTTTCCAGAAGTCCAATGGCTTGTCCTTGCACTTCTGGGCAAAGCTTAGACGCTTGCTCCTACAAAGATCATGATTAGTTATTAGTCTTTAGTGATTAGTATCATTTAAATGTTAGAAGCATTACTAACAAGCCTGTTTACCTTGCGAATTAAAGGTCTCCGTTACGCAAAGCTGTTTTTATAACCTATTTCGTGTAGTCTCCTGCGCACAGTTCTTTCTGAGATGTTTAAGTTGACATTTTCCTTTATCACACGACTGGTTATCGACGGAGTTTTGGTAACTGCGTAACAAATTCTGCGATCATCATTGCTTGTAGTATTTCGTTTCTTACTCTACCAGTTAGGTTTTGCACACTGCCAAGTTCCTCGTGCTTCTTTATATATTTTCCGTACTCCTGCTTCACTTAAATCATATTTCCGAACGATCTCTCTGTTCGACAGAGCTTCTTAATGATTTTGAAAGAATAATTTACGGATATCTACAAAAATTCGTTTTTTTGCCATTTTTTCTGATTGCAATGTCCACTTAGTGAGAAAAATCAACAGCAAACACGTTTTTAGACGATTCCATAATGTTTGAGGCGTAGGAACACTTTGTTTTTGACACTGTGTACTTTATTTTGTCCGCCTGAAAAATGACTTACGTTGGTACGAGGGCTGACAATAAAGTAAGGTCTCCAACGCTGCAACATCGCCGGATCACGCGCTAGGCGAATTCTGGCAACACCGCCGTGTTCCTTGGTTCCCCCACTACCACTTTGCTGCTGAGTGAGGCTTCCCCGACCGCTCAGTCTTGGCTGAGCAGCCGTCAACGATGGAGGTACCCCTCGCGTCAGCGTCCAAGTGCGAATTGCGTTCTGTAATACGTTTTTTGAGTGCGAAAAAGGTGACACCTATTGAAATCCATCGTCAACTAGTTGAAGTTTACGGGGAAAAGTGTATGGACATAAAAAACGTGCGTAAGTGGAGCCGCGAGTTCAATTCCGGGCGCACTAATGTTCACGACGAGGAGAGAAGTGGCCGACCGTCGGTCTCGGATGCGATTGTTCAAGCAGTGGAGGCAGAAATGCTCAAAAACCGCCGTGCGACAATTAGGGACTTGGAAGAGAAGCTTGGAGGAGTGTGTAGCAGCGAAACAATCCGTTATATCCTTGTGAACAACTTGCAGTATCACAAAGTTTCTGCCCGATGGGCGCCGAAACAGCCAACGTTACCCTTGACCTGCTCAAGAAATTTGGCTGGGACATCATCGATCACCCTCCCTATAGTCCCTACGTGGCCCCAAGTGACTACCACATGTTCCCCGCCCTGAAAAAACATCTCGGAGGGAAGAAGTTTGAAAGTGATGCGGAGGTTCAGAAAGAGGTCAACACCTGGCTGCGCGAGGCGGACGGAGAGTGGTGTTCTGCCGGCATAGATTCGCTTTTTGTAAATAAATGTCATTTTCTATAAAAAAAAATTGGAGACCTTACTTTATTGTCAGCCCTCGTATTTAATCAAATTTCTAAAAATATACGCAACAAAACGAAATAATGATCAGGTATTCATTTGTAACATAAAAAATTCTACAATTCGTCCATACGAAGCGTACTAAAATATCTAACGCAGGAAAAGTTATAGCGATGTAAATATAATAACATCAAATGCGTTGTCCATCAAATTGTATTCCAGTACTGTACGTTGGAAGTTTATGAGCAGCTGATTCTGTAGGATTTGTTTTCAGATTGAGGATTTGCATAGCAAACTTGATGCATTGTTTGGTTCGCCTCGCCAATTTCGGAAATCGCGACATATGTTAACGCAACGCACATGGTTAGTGGTAGATTGAATTGTTTTGTATTTTCATTACTCTTTCCTCTTCTACATTCGCGTCAGTAATAAAAGAGCACTGGAAAAAATAAATGAACCGAACATAAAAGCTTTTCTAATCGATTCATATTATGCTCTGGACATGTTTCATTACACATGCAGCACGTTTCGGCTCGTAGCGTAACGACCGTTCGGAATGATCATCAATAAGCGTGTCGCGGACAAAACACATGAATTGTTAAAATAATCCAAAAACAAAAAAAAACAAACTTTAACGGTACCATCTCACCCAAAATCCCAGAGCTATTACTTCGTCCGTACGTGCTGCAATGAATAGGTGTGTGTGTGTGTGAGAGTATGTGTGCACATTAAAGGGGGTTTTACTTATACAATAACAAAAAGGTTTCCTGCACCCGTGTACTAGAACAAACACCTACCAAAACAGAAGAAGAAGAAGAACTAATATGATTATTGCAATTGTTGGAAAGGCGAAAGAATAATAAACATCTCGTAATTGTTATAAAACCGGTAATCTGCTAACACATAAGAAAGGGGGGGGGGGGGGGGGAATT
>KZ062783.1:52723-75363 GCA_002091835.1 Anopheles maculatus
AGCAGATCGGCGTCCGTTTTGCCGCGGCGTTTCATCTCCTGATGCGTGTGTGGGTAAATAATCTACAGCCAAGGAAGGGGGGAGAAAACACCTTTAGCATACGTTGCCCGAGCAAAGCACGGCTAAGTGTACGAACCTGATCACGCAACGAGCCCAGCGTCATGTACGGTCGCTGAGGAATGTAGAACAGTTTACCGGCTGGTGGTTTCGTTACCTTGCCGCCCCACGTTGGCCATAGTTCACCGAGAATGCGGAACAGACTGCTCTTGCCGCAACCGTTTGGTCCGCAGACGAGCACATTCATGCCCGACTTGACCTCGAACGTCAGGTCCTTTACCAGCACGTCCCCGTTTGGCGTCACCAGCGGTACATGGTCGAACTTGATCAAATTGTCCTGGAACTTGAGCAGCCCCATTCCGGGACCGATGTGACCAGCGTCCGCGATGGCCGAATTGTTCACCATCGTGCGCTCGTACCGGCCCGAATTGAGGTCTTTCAGTACCACGGTCAGTTCGGTCATGCGGGCAGTGAAACCAGCCAGCCTGGACATTTCTCGCCCAGCCAACACCAACCGACCGATCGCTTCTGCCAGCTTTACCAGCATGCGTCCGAACGTGTAGTATCGCTGTGAAATAGAAGCCGTTTAGTATCTCTAAAACACACCATTGCACAGCACACTTACGCTCAACCGTTCGCTCTGCTGGCTTCCTGTCAGCAACGGATGATCCTTCTCAAAGAATGGAAGCGATACGGCATAGAACCCGACCACGGTTGCAATATCTATCGGAAAACGGAACCAAAACACCAATACGAGATTTTGTTTTTTAATGGTACGTTCTTCCTAACCAGCGCGCCGCACCAATTGGACTTACATTTCGCCACCATATTATCCACGATGCCCATACCGACGCGGAACTCCAAGAACTTGCGCATATGTGCCACAAGCTTGTTGAAGCTTGCCAGTATCGTTAGCTTCTCCCGGTTGTTGCCCTTGTAGAAAGCGATCTCCTCCGAGTTGGTTATCAACCGACTGTTCACGTATCGGAACTCACCCTCCAGCTTCTGTTCCATCACCGTTAACCGGCCGGTCGGTTTGCGCAAATTGGTAAGGAACACGCCCGAGAAGAACAGATACAGCAGCAGTATGCCGGGTGTCGTACCGCCGAGATTTGTCGTGAGCCGGTACACGTAGATAACGATATCGAGGAGAGGTTTGCAGATGTTCGAGTAGAGGTCGGTAACGCTTTCGCAGAATTTGTCGATGTCTGTCGTCAGCAGCTGGTCCGCATTCGCTATCCGGTTGTCCAGGTTCGACATTTTGTAGTAGGTAAATCCTCTGGTATGAAGATTGGAAGACATTTGTTAGTCGGAAAGAGCCGTGGGTGGGGGAACGCGATGCTTACTTCAGGTACTCGTTGTATAAATATTGCGACAGGTTCGTTCGGAAGCGAAGCTTTAGCTCGCCTATACTCCATTTTAGAACATTGTTGACCACAGCGATCTATAAAGGTAAGGAAATTAAAATTAATTCAAACGAAATTAGCTCTTAAACTCTCTCTCTCTCTCTCTCTCTCTCTCTCTGACTCTCTCATCTCCTCCCTCTTTTTCTTTCTATCTCTCTCTTTCTCAATTTTAGCTACTTTACAGTAGAGATGAAAATAATCACTCTTTTCGCAGAGTTGAATCAGAGTGAGTGAGTGGTTACAAGGATTTGAATCTTTGACTCACTCTTTAAAGATTCATGAAAAAAAATTACTATAAACTTATTCTTAAATTCTTTCTTGGCCTAACGACCTCTTAAGGTCATGCCTGCCATTTCTGGCTTACTAGACTAATTGATACCGCATAGTTGGTTAGTCAATCCTCACTATGGGGGAACGGCCCAGATGAGACTTGAACCCCGGTCCTGCCGTGTGAAGACAGGTGCCGCTGTCGCATCACCACCGGGTCGCTCCTTTCCTTTCCTTATATTCTCAAATTAACATATTTTTTACTTTGTTTTCGTATCTTTGCCTTTTATTATTGTCTATTTTGCACATCTCTACTTTACAGGGTTAAGTAGGTAAAAGGGAACGCATACGGAGCGTAAAATATTGCATATCTCGAATTTTAACAACTGTTTACGATTTAAACCGTTCTCGAGCAAAACTAAACAGCTGACAGCTCCATCTAAACAACAGTCAACCGTAAGTAAACATAAGCCGTCCACAATTAAAGTTCAGGCGCTCAACTAAACAGTGTCCAATTGTGTCGAATGACAACAATTCTAGCAAAAATTTAATTAAACAACATTTATATATATATATATTTTTAAAAACAATCATCAAATTATTGTATTGATCCAATGAACTATTCTTAAATTCTTTCTTGGCCTAACGACCTCTTAAGGTCATGCCTGCCATTTCTGGCTTACTAGACTAATTGATACCGCATAGTTGGTTAGTCAATCCTCACTATGGGGGAACGGCCCAGATGAGACTTGAACCCCGGTCCTGCCGTGTGAAGACTGCCGCCGCTGTCGCATCACCACCGGGCCGCCCCGGTATTCTTAAATTACTTTCTACGTTTCAACTCGCTCACACTCTCTGCGCCGACTAGTAACTCCTTTTGGCATCATACTCACTCCTTTTGGCATCAAACTCACTCTTTTTGGCTTCAAACTCACTCCTTTGAGTTCAAACTCACTCCTTTTGGCTTCTAACTCACTCCTTTTGGCATCAAACTCACTCCTTATGGCTTCAAACTCACTCCTTTGAGTTCAAACTCACTCCTTTTGGCTTCTAACTCACTCCTTTTGGCATCAAACTCACTCCTTATGGCTTCAAACTCACTCCTTTGAGTTCAAACTCACTCCTTTTGGCTTCTAACTCACTCCTTTTGGCATCAAACTCACTCTCACTCGCTGCGCCGACTAGTGCCTCACTCCTTTTGGATTCAAACTCACTCTCACCCTCTGCCACGACTAGAGACTCACTCCTTTTGGCTTCAAACTCACTCCTTTTGGCATCAAACTCACTCTCACTGGCTGCGCAGACTAGTGCCTCACTCCTTTTTAGTGTTGGGTAAATCCGACTCAGATTCATGAATCTGAATGAATCTTGGAACTGAATGAATGACTCTGAATCTCTATTATAAAGATTCATGAATCCCCAAAGATTCATAAATCCCCAAAGATTCATTAATCCCCAAATATTCATGAATCCTCAAAGATTCATGATCTACGAATGGATAGAACGAGGGCTTCGTAGGTGATGGGGCCTCGCAAGAAGGCTTTTGCAACCGAATGCAACTCCAGTTTGATGCCAAAAGGAGTAAGCCACTAGTCGGCGCAGCGAGTGAGAGTGATTTTGAAGCCAAAAGGAGTGAGTTTGAAGCCATAAGGAATGAGTTTGAAGCCAAAAGAAGTGAGTTTAAAGCCAAAAGGAGTGAGTTTGAAGCCAAAAGGAGTGAATTTGAAGCCAAAAGGAGTGAGTTTGAAGCCAAAAGAAGTGAGTTTAAAGCCAAAAGGAGTGAGTTTGAAGCCAAAAGGAGTCACTAGTCAGCGCAAAGATTGAGAGTCATTAAAAATCTTTATGCTGAGTTGAAACTATAAACTCCTTTGCAAGATTAAACTCACTCACTCACTCTTACTCATTGTGCACATCTCTACTTTACAGGGTTAACTAGGTAAAAGGGAACGCATACGGAGCGTAAAATATTGCATATCTCGAATTTTAACAACTGTTTACGATTTACACCGTTCTCGAACAAAACTAAACAGCTGACAGCTCCATCTAAACAACAGTCAACCGTAAGTAAACATAAGCCGTCCACAATTAAACTTCAGGCGCTCAACTAAACAGTGTCCAATCGTGTCGAATGACAACAATTCTAGCAAAAATTTAATTAAGCAACATTTATATATATATATATTTTTAAAAACAATCATCAAATTATTGTATTGATCCAATGAACATTAATATTATGTGTGATTTTTTACACATGTGAAAGATAGTGTTTCTAGAATGTGATACGTGTGCAAGTCGCAGAAAGTGTATCCAGACACTTATTTTTCATCTGATAAATCCTGAAATAGTATATAGGACGTTCGGCACGGGTTAGCAACACTTTTGCTACTCGCAACACCCTGATACAAAACACAAATCATTGAATTTCACAAAGCCATGCGCAAGCTGCCCAGACGCAAATCTACACTTCAATTAAGCTCGCACACCAACACACACTCTTTATCTCTTCCCCATTCCTTGCTCCTTGTCTTCATACATACCGCGGGCAGGGCCGAAAGGTACTTCACCAACGCCGTCCGGAACTGCTTCTTGTTCATCGTAATGATTGTGCTCTCGATCGCCGTCGCATTCTGTATCATCCAGATATCGCTCACCGACCGGGCAATCAGTGACAAAGCAATCACGATCAGCAAACCGTTCTCGACGCTCCATGCCTTCGGAATGATGATGCCTGTTAGGCCGAATCCAGTCGATGAAGTTAGGGCACCGGGCACAGCACGCCGAGTTAATCGGGAAAGATGGGAGAAAATAATGAACTTTAGTTGAAGTGCCCAACGGTTCGCTAAAGCTTCGGTGGAAGATAATATTTAAATCAACACTCTAGCAATAAATTGCCCACTCGGTCAATGCAAATGACCTTCATCGGTTAGGTATAAGCTATCGATATATTAGGCCATCTAGACAGTGTTCACGATTTTTTACATTGGTTTGCTTGTCTTTTTCACTCCTCAAACAGAGCTTCAGCGTTAAACAAATCTAGCAACGGTGACCACTTGATTACATTAAGTCCTGCATTCAATAAAAAGAAGACTGCCAAACAAAACAGAAACAAAAAAAAACCCATTCCGTCTCTTCTTTTCAACCTCAAACCCAAAAAAAATGACAATCATTCCGTAGCAACACTCTTCATTTCTGGAGGGCATTTGCGTCAATGCGTTGGGAATAGTTGGGAAACAACTCGCTGAGCTTAGATAAGAGTGAGTTTGAAGCCAAAAGAAGTGAGTTTAAAGCCAAAAGGAGTGAGTTTGAAGCCAAAAGGAGTCACTAGTCAGCGCAAAGATTGAGAGTCATTAAAAATCTTTATGCTGAGTTGAAACTATAAACTCCTTTGCAAGATTAAACTCACTCACTCACTCTTACTCATTGTGCACATCTCTACTTTACAGGGTTAACTAGGTAAAAGGGAACGCATACGGAGCGTAAAATATTGCATATCTCGAATTTTAACAACTGTTTACGATTTACACCGTTCTCGAGCAAAACTAAACAGCTGACAGCTCCATCTAAACAACAGTCAACCGTAAGTAAACATAAGCCGTCCACAATTAAAGTTCAGGCGCTCAACTAAACAGTGTCCAATTGTGTCGAATGACAACAATTCTAGCAAAAATTTAATTAAACAACATTTATATATATATATATTTTTAAAAACAATCATCAAATTATTGTATTGATCCAATGAACATTAATATTATGTGTGATTTTTTACACATGTGAAAGATAGTGTTGCTAGAATGTGATACGTGTGCAAGTCGCAGAAAGTGTATCCAGACACTTATTTTTCATCTGATAAATCCTGAAATAGTATATAGGACGTTCGGCACGGGTTAGCAACACTTTTGCTACTCGCAACACCCTGATACAAAACACAAATCATTGAATTTCACAAAGCCATGCGCAAGCTGCCCAGACGCAAATCTACACTTCAATTAAGCTCGCACACCAACACACACTCTTTATCTCTTCCCCATTCCTTGCTCCTTGTCTTCATACATACCGCGGGCAGGGCCGAAAGGTACTTCACCAACGCCGTCCGGAACTGCTTCTTGTTCATCGTAATGATTGTGCTCTCGATCGCCGTCGCATTCTGTATCATCCAGATATCGCTCACCGACCGGGCAATCAGTGACAAAGCAATCACGATCAGCAAACCGTTCTCGACGCTCCATGCCTTCGGAATGATGATGCCTGTTAGGCCGAATCCAGTCGATGAAGTTAGGGCACCGGGCACAGCACGCCGAGTTAATCGGGAAAGATGGGAGAAAATAATGAACTTTAGTTGAAGTGCCCAACGGTTCGCTAAAGCTTCGGTGGAAGATAATATTTAAATCAACACTCTAGCAATAAATTGCCCACTCGGTCAATGCAAATGACCTTCATCGGTTAGGTATAAGCTATCGATATATTAGGCCATCTAGACAGTGTTCACGATTTTTTACATTGGTTTGCTTGTCTTTTTCACTCCTCAAACAGAGCTTCAGCGTTAAACAAATCTAGCAACGGTGACCACTTGATTACATTAAGTCCTGCATTCAATAAAAAGAAGACTGCCAAACAAAACAGAAACAAAAAAAAACCCATTCCGTCTCTTCTTTTCAACCTCAAACCCAAAAAAAATGACAATCATTCCGTAGCAACACTCTTCATTTCTGGAGGGCATTTGCGTCAATGCGTTGGGAATAGTTGGGAAACAACTCGCTGAGCTTAGATAAACAATGAATTGCAAGATTAGCGGAGACTTGCGAAAAATGAAATGAGAGTTGAACATAAAACCGAAGAAATATACTATTTTTCATGCAGTGCTTTTTCGCTGCAGCGGATAAACGTACATCAGGGTTTACTGTACTGAGTGCTCAAACTCTGACTCAACTGCGCAAACTAAAACTGCTTCCCAGGCGCTAAAAGCTCGGGCGGTCTTGGTGTGTGCTAATTCTGGGTTCCTTGACTTCGTTTACCTGTAGTTGAAAAATCTGTTCTGGATATGGTTTGATCCTCAACTCTATTGGCACCTACTATGCTTCCGAGAGAGAGAGAAAATTGCTACTCGTTAAAGATTGACAGCTAGTATGTATCTTTTGCCGTTTTGTTGCTATTTCTCCCATTCGTTTACCTTGTATGTGCATTCAAATAGCGGGTTCAGATTAACACAAGGCGATTTGACCTGCACCGCGACTTCCTCCAATGATCCTCTATTCCAGAATCATTAATTAATCCCTTGGAAAACATTCCCTGCCAGCGTGACACACACACACTGTGGAAGCGAAATTGTTGTGCATTATTCATTGCGTAGCAGAGCCAGCGGCTACACTATCGCGCTGCATGGTGTGCTATCACACACGGTTGTTCTTTACCGCACAAAATCGCTATCAATCGATAGAGACGAGGGAAATTGGTTCGCACAAGGGTTCAAAGTATTCGTAGCAAACACGCGTAACCGTGGTGTCTGCACGCGTAACCGTAACCTTCCTTCATACCAGTGACCGAGAGGTTTGGTTAGTATCAAAACGAAATGTTGGACTTTGCAATCGGCTCCGTTAATCGTACGATTCCTCGATGCCAACCTGCCTGCCTGCGATCCACCAGCACACGCTTCTTATCTGATGACATACCGTAATCAATGTGCGCCGAGTTTTGGTAAGCTTCCGGGGTGAGTTTACCGTTTGGCAAAGCCTTCAATTTCAATGGCACAACGTTGCAAAATCCCTTACAGAACGGTAGCGTCAAGGGCGATCGAGTCGCCAGTGAATCAGCGATCTGCGTCAACGCAGAGGAGCTAAATAAATCAGTATGATGTTGCTAAAACAAAAAGCTGATGAAGATAATGAACGTAACATTGGAGAATTTTCTACACTCCTTTGAATGTTTCGGCTTTAACTTTCACGCAACGGCCAGAAACAACCACCACCATCACCAACTAGGTCAACCGACGCTGGACAGGTTCACACGGATTGCCTCACCCTCACACTTACCTAATAGTGCGCGTAGCTGGTTGAAGAAAACGGCATTGACATGGGCCTTCGGGCTGCGCTTTTCCTTTTTGTCGCTGATTAGATACTGTATCTCATCCTCCGGCCGCTGCTTACTGGGTAGATGGAGGGGGGGACAGAGAAGAAGAAGCAGTAGATGAAATGAGAGTGAATCGGAGAGCATTATGCACTAATCAAACCACGTAACCACACGCTCTCCACTCACGGGTAGGTGGGTAGGCCCATTACCCGGGAATGGAAAAATTCCTAAGCACAAACTGGCTTGACGCACAACCAACATTGCCTAGTGACACATTGCCACACGGCGTAGTGAGTGTGGTTACTTGCGTGTACTTGGGAAACCTTGAACTTGGGACACGACCACCGAACCGGTTCCGCCGGTGCGTACCATCCGATGCTTACCGATTCTTGTGGATCTGTTTACCGTACAGTATGATGCAGACGGCAGCGGTACATCCGGCAATACCGACTACGGCGTTCTGGTTCCCGAGCACCTTGCTTAAATTTGGTGCCATTCTTTAAAACTGGACTTTCAAAAATCACTCAAACACAGTTGATCGGAGCAGAAATGCCGTACTGCACCTTAGTGGGGTCCGGGTTGATCGGTCTGGTCCGGATATGTGGGATGAATGTGTGTGTGTGTGTCGGGGGATAATCGGACGCAAAAATTTCAGGTTGATTGGTGTGGTTTCCACCCTTGGCCACCGTTATCGTGGCACACCCTTTTCACAATGCCAACCACCGCGCCGAGACACGGTCCGCTTTACTTTGGTTGCGACGACGGCTACAACGAGACGACAACGACGGCACGACAATGATGATGATGAGTTGTGAATCGGGTCGTGGAACGGTCTAGCAAGACCAACCCTTAGCGCGTGCTGTTATGATCCACGATTACCTGTGCCCTGATGAAGCGAGATTGTCCACAGATACACACAGAGACACGTACACGGCACACTGTCTCTATTCCACTAACACCTACAATAAACATAGAGCAAAGTGAGTGTGAGTGTGCAATAGATGAAAGCCGTTTCTTCGGCGATTTATGATAAGAAAGCTTTTCGAGTTTTTAGCATTTTTATTTTCCTGGTTTACGCGTGATCAACTAAACATCCTATGCTTTCTTTTCGTTGCAAAATAATCTCATGCTTCCCTGAGCGGTTTCAAAGCACAACCGTAATAGAACTGAGGAGGAGTATATCATGATGGTAGGAATCTCTTCTATAGCAGTGTTCCTTCTCAATGGGATCTGGCAGGTTTCTTAATAATTAAAAATTTATCTCAAAAAACTAAAGCCAGCCGATAGATGTAGCTTTCAAAATCTCAGATAAATGGTAATCGCACTGTTGAGCGATGCCTTTGGAATTTGGTAGAAACGTGGACTATAATTGTAACATGCACAAACATAATGTTAACACTAAAAAAATAATTAAACATGTTTTAAAAATGCCTGAAAAAAGATAGAAATTTAAAATGTACACACATACATAAGTTAAATAACATACAGAACACAACAGTGAGCCAACACATCCTGACCCAGGCTGTATGAATGGCCCATAAGACAGTAGTATAGTACAATCACATTACTTCCAAATAACGGTCACATTGGAGTCCATGTCGATCTCTTGCTCAATCCGGCTAGGCGACAGTCCCGTTTTGCAGCAGATCTCATCCAAACTGTTCAGCCCGGTGTATAGCTTGTGTTTCGGCGTCGGTATCGAACCAGTGTATATGGGATACTTGTTAATGCAGCGGATCAGATTGTGCTGCAGACCGAACGATACCAGCTTCCGTTCGTCGATATTGTTGTCACGCGGGCAAAGCCGCTGGCAGAGCGAACGCAACGTAACGCCGTGCGTCATCTGCGAATACAGCTGCAGAATGTTGAACAGGCTGGGTAACCGCACGGTGGTGTCCACCTTCTCGGCATGCTGTAGCTGCACATACTTCCGACATTCGTCCGCCAACGACCGATCACGGGTGAGTTTTTGTAGTTCGCGCGTACACATGTACACGTTGCTATACTTGAGCAATGGCAGCAACTGCATTACACCATAGTATACTAAATTTTGTATGCATGACTTGACCAGTTGATTCTCGACGTCCGCTTCTGCTGCGATGCGTGCGACGTGATTGATACCATTGATAAAAGGTAGCACCTGCTGCGTCGTTAGATCCCACGAGTCTAGCTCCGTGTCCTCGAACCCACGGCACAGCAGCGGTACCTGGTGGTCCTGCACGACGGGTGGGTCCGATTTGAGGCGCCCTATCTTCAGATAGATGGTCGTATCGCCCTCCACTATGGTCGCTACCTGACGCTGGTTAAGGTCGCGCAGTATGCACGCCAGCAAATTACTTATATTACTATTATTTTCCGCATTCGATAAAAACGAGCCTTCCTCCTCCATCATGAGCAGATATTCGGACAGCTTTTTCACCACCGCCTCATACTGAACCGTACGGGACCACGAGTCAAACACAAAACATAAATTGAAGTAAAAAAAGTTCCGCTGATAGCGCACGTGATTGATGCGTACGGGATAGCCGATCACTTTGTGGCCCAATGTATTGCTGTGAAGGGAATATGTAAATAGAGATAAGCGTGCATAGTGTTGGAAAAGGTTCACTTTCGTTCCCCTGAAATAGATCTTACATTGTTAAAATGCATCGTTGTAGCTGTGGTTTAGGTATGATGTAGGTGCGAATGGAGTCAAATATTTCCTTGGTGATGAAATTATCCGGTACCTGACAGCTGATTTTCGAGCCCGCCACAACATGAAACTCGCTGAGCAGAATACAGCGAATAGGACCATCCTTCACCTTACCAGTTTTGGGCTAGAAACAAATCACAGTGTTGAAGCAATTAGCTATGCACAGCTTAGACCGCCAAACTTACCTCACGCAGCAATGGTTCCCGATCCATTGCTATCAGGGAACGGTTTTGGAATTTTTGAATTTCTTTTACATTAACACAACAAATAACAAACACACCGTGGACCAGCCATTACAAGAACTAAAAAAAACAGACATAAAGGGCTGTTTTCACCGACAACTGAAGATGACACGCATACCAAATTTGTGTATGTCATAACAAACTGAAGCAGCGTCTACACGTGCCACTGCTCATGGATGTAATGATTGTGTTTATTATTATAACAAGTGATCTAACGTAAAAAAATCGATTTATGTTTCCATGTCAGTTTCATTTGAACTCATTCGACGGATTCCATAATATTTTTGATGACAGATATGATATCTTTTCAAATAGCAATCGACATTGTTATTCCGATTCTTTTTGTCAAGTAGATTAATCCAAGGACATGTGGGTTAAATTCCATGATCTAAACTAAACAACCGAATAAAATAATCCTAAAGTCATAACACTATCATTCGATTTTCATTGCAGTCTGATTACATGTAATGGTATCTCTACGTCAGTTACGAGTTGCTTTGGAGCTTAATATAGGCACCGAGGCAACGAGATCGCTGTCATGTACCGTTTTGCAGCTGTAAATCAGTGGTGAAACATCTTGCTACAACTAAGATGTCCTATGAAGAATTGATTTAGCCGTCACGTCATGGCCGGCAAGGTCCTATCTTCACATTCGCTTGGTGCCGGCTGTTATGCTTGCCAAAATAGTCAAGACTCGTCTTGACCCGGTGTAGATCAATTGTGCCTGTCTGTTGGATCCATTTGTTTAACTATTTCGTGGTCTGGTTGCTTCCACAACCATCATCTTGTATGGAGATTGATATATTATGCCTCCTTTCCAAAGTTCTTACTTGATCACTTTCTCACATTATTCACTAAAGCTGATAATAGACAGACTTCCAGATACCGAAGCGGAAATGGAGTCACCTTCCATCGACCGGCGAAGGGTTTGGAAAAATGTCTGTAGTTACAAAATATCATCCGCCCAACGATCGATGCTGTACCTGATGGCGTACAACAAGGTGGAGCACATGTTTGCCCTGTGGTCTAGGGTATCTAGTGCTTTGAGGCTATAAGAGCCATCATCCCAAATCGTAACCTTAACTTCCCATCCCTTCTCTTATCTGTTTAAGTCACATTAGCATAAGTAAAAGGGTTTCCATCCTACATTTATTTGCAATTTACATCATCCACATTGTTGGAAACAAGAATGCTGCAATGATGAAAATATCGTTAGTACCCCATCATTCTTCATGTAAACTCGTGCTTTTTAATTTGTTTTAAATAAACATTTTTTATTAAAAGCAGTAACAGAAGCATTTGGTTTTGTTTAAAGTTAACGAACATCTCTTGGCTGCATGTATGACGAAGAAGCTCAAATAGGGTTTTCGGTCCTTCCATATTATTATAATCACACTTTGAGCGTTTTTAAATACGCGACTAATGCTCACCGCGCATATAACCGAAGGCGATATTCGCCTTATGTGGCTCGTATACAATCCCAATTTATAGTGAATCCACGGTCTTTCTGGCGTTTTTGCAGAGAGCGTCAGAAACATCCCAACGTATCCTTAAATGGTGAGTTCGCTTCTTCTCCTTCAGGAAAATGGGATCTATTCAGTAAGCACTTTTCGAGTGTTTTTGTCGAGTACAGCTCTTCCTTCCAACTGTCTTATTTACACTCCGTCCAATTTATTTTCATGTAATGATATTCCTGTCGATGTTGATCGTGTGTTGTCTGCCCTTTCCAAGCTCAAACACTCGTATTCTCCAGGTCCTGATGGAATCCCGTCCTCGTTGTTAAAGAAATGTTTTATGTTTTTTACTCCTCTTCTGTACCGTATTTTCTGTAGATCGTTGAAAGACAGTTCGTTTCGCCTGATCTGGAAAAAAGCGTGATTAGTCCCAATACATAAGAAGGGCATGTTCTGCTTTGCTGGCCTGCTCCTACGTAGCACGTCTAGTAGACAGGGCCTGGTGTCCAATCCGTTTCCAGGAAACTCGGTCCATGGCTGCATTCCTCCACCCCCGGCTGCATCCGATATCCCTCAGGTCAGACTCCACTTGATCCAGCCAACGAGCTCGCTGTGCTCCTCTGCGCCTCGTGCCGAACGGGTCGCTGACGAGCACCTTCCTGGCAGGGCATGAGTCCGGCATCCTCATCACGTGCCCCAACCAGCGTATCCTTCCGGCTTTGACAACCGTCAGGATGTCTGCATCGTCAAACAGCTCAGCTAGCTCGTGGTTCATTTTCCTTCTCCACACGCCCTGCTCGCACACACCGCCAAAGATAGTCCGTAGCCCCCGCCGTTCGAAAATGGCGAGTGCATTGGCGTCCTCCGCCAGCATAGTCCAGGACTCGTGCCCGTAGAGGACTACCGGCCGTATCAGTGTACGATATATGGCGCATTTCGTGCATTGTTAGAGTCTTCTGGATCTCAGGAGTTTGTGGAGTCCGTAGTAGGCACGATTCCCCTGAACAATGCGCCTTCGGATTTCGCTGCTTACGTTGTTGTCCCAAGTTACGATCGTACCAAGGTAGCAAAACTCCTCTACTACCTCTAGATCGTCGCCGTCAACTAATACTCTGCTTCTGAGTCGTGCTCTATCACGGTCAGAGCCTCCGGCAAGCAGGTACTTTGTCTTCGTCGCATTGATCCTCAATCCAATCCCATCGGCCTCGCGTTTCAGTCGGGTGTACGCTTCGCACACCGTCGCAGATGTTCGCCCGATGATATCGATGTCATCCGCGAAGCCAAGGAACTGGAGAGACCATTGAGAAGTACATATCGCTTGATATTGTTTTCTGGACAAGAAACATAAATATTAAAGTGCATATCTTCAGGCGTTAGGCAGCTTCTATAGCCGCAGGCTTTTTTTCTCAAGAAGGGATTTTTAAGCCGTTTTTTCTTGGGATTTGAGACCTTTCCTTCATTCCAATTCCTTCAGATTTTGTAGATCAGTACAATTGAGGATTGACTGGCTTTCCAAGATACATGATCATTGACGCAACAATATCATAGCTAACGCAATTATTGTCCACATATCGTTAAATAGTTCCAATAGTACAAAGTCTTTCTTCTCGACAACACTAAAGATGCCGCCAATGCACTATGGTCTTTAACATTTTCGGCACCAACAATGTCGCCCAAACCCTCAACTGGTTGAACACAAACAAATGCAAGTTTTACGCTTTTACGAAATAAACCCTCTCATTCTATTCGCCTTAAAAGTCCTTAAAACAGGCATGGTTTATATGTTTCTAGGCCGGAAAAGCGATCGAAACCCATTCAGGAACCCACTCAAAGAGACGAAATCTGTAGCAAGGGGCGCGAGTCTGCAGAAGAGTATTCGGGACAGGATCTTGTAGGCAGCATTCAGGACTGTGATGGCTCGGTATCCGAACAATCAGCCGATGCATGATCGCGGCAAGCCTCTCCGGGCGCATCTTGAATAGTTCAGCCACCAGCCCATCACTGCCAGCTGATTTGTTACATTTCAGCTGTCTGATAGCACTGATGACTTCATCCAAGGATGGCGGGGGCACTTCGTCATTATCATGCTGGCTGTTGTAGTGTTGCTCTCCTCAGCTTTCTGCGCCTGGTCCGTTCTCTTCTGTATCCGCTCCGTTCAGGTGTCTGTTGAAGTAGCACTTCCACCTATCGATCACCGCTCGCTCGTCCGACAGGATATCTCCTTCCGCGTTGCGGCACATGGCGATCATGGGAGTAAAACCGCTTCGTGCCGCATTCAGCATCCTGTAGAACTTACGAGTTTCCCCCGATTGAGATAACTGCTGCATCAGCTGCTCGTCCGACTCCTCGAAGCTGCGCTTCTTGTACTGGAAGAGTCGCGTCTGCTGCCTTCTCAGTCGTGTGTAGTTCTCCACGTTCTGCCGGGTCTCGCGCTGGAGCATTCGGGATCGCGCTGCATTCTTCTCGGATAGTGCTCGTCTGCACTCGTCATCAAACCATTCCTTCCTCTGGTTACGTGCTACGCGGCCAATGGTTTGTTCGGCTGTGGTGCTGATGGCTTGTTCCACCGTACGCCAGTGGTCATTGAGGGACATCGCCTCGGTAGTGGTGTCCTCCGGCAACGCTTCCCCAAGAGCGAATGCGTAGTCCCTCGCCACATCAGCTTACACCTCAGCCGATCCGTGTTGAGCCTTGGAGTGGGCTGGTAGCGCAGCGTATTGGCTACGCAGAGTTTCTGGCGTAGCTTAACCATAACCAGGAAATGGTCTGAGTCGACGTTTGCTCCTCTGTAGGTCCGTACGTCGATAATATCCGAGGAGTGTCTTCCATCGATGAGAACGTGGTCGATCTAGGAATATGTCTGCTGTGGTGATCTCCAGGTATAGCTGAACCGAAGTGCATGCTGGAAAAAGGTGCTGCGAATGGTCATGTGCTTGGAAGAGGCAAAGTTAACAAGCCGAAGCCCGTTGTCGTTCGTCAGCTGGTGGGCACTGAAACTTCCAATGGTGGGTTTGTATGCCTCCTCCCGTCCGACCTGAGCGTTAAAATCTCCGATGACGATCTTCACATCGTGTTGTGGGCAGCGGTCGTACTCCCTCTCCAACTGCGTATAAAAACTCTCCTTATCGTCATCGGTGCTTCCAAGGTGCGGACTATGCACGTTTATAATGCTCAGGTTGAAGAACCTTCCACGGATCCTCAACCTGCACATCCGGTCGTTGATCGGCCACCATCCGATCACTCGCTTTCGCATCTCACCTATGACCAGGAACGCCGTACCGAGTTCTTGCTTGTCACCACCGCTCTGGTAGATAATGCAATCACTGCGATAGGGACGCTCCGTCACTCCTTTCCTTTCTAGCGCACCTCCTGAAGTGCTACCATTCCGAAGCAGCAGGCCCTCACCTCGTCCGAAAGAATACGGGTACTTCCTGGTGCTGTGAGTGATCTGCAGTTCCATGTTCCGAGTTTCCAATCGTTGTCCTTTTTCGGTTGCGTGGGTCGGTATCGTTTGTTCCTATTCGAAATTGATTGTTCGTCTTTCGTTGCGATAGTATTGAGGGTGGCTTGCAAGGCCTCTCCCCCAACCCCCTGTCTCGTCGGAGGGCCTACGCTTCCTAGCTGTGTAAAGTCGCGTAGGAAGCCAGGACAGAAAGGACAGCTAGCCGCCCCTAACATGGAGAACAGACGCTAGCTGTCCCCCTCCGCTCAATTTAGCCATATCACCCATCTTCCCAAGGGGTTGGGTTTCCCCGTATACCCAAGCTCAGATATTTGGAGAGACATGTTACCGTTCTTCTTCTTCACAAAAGAAGAAGAAGAAGAAGTTACCGTTCTATACGCCGGGGACGTATTGAGTCGAAGTAGGGTATGGAGAGCCTTTGTTGACCTTCAAGAGGGTTCGGATCCATACCTTACCAGTGCAGTATCGCTACCACACCAGCTTATAGAACTGGTGTTATGTTATATCAATAGCTATGTTATATCATTTGGTCGATTGTCTTCCAAATTATTGTAGGACTATTCATTTCGCGGAACCAGATTGAGTAGAGTTACTTCTGCTAAGGATCTCGGGGTTTGGCTTGACGACAAACTGTTTTTCAGCGATCACATAGAGAACACGCTTAATAAAGCTAATAAAATGCTTGGTTATATTATCTGTCTGTCCTCTGAAATTCGTGATCCTATATGTCTCAAATCACTGTACTGGTGCTGGGTTCGCCCAATATTGGAACATGCTGCTGTAGTATGGTCACCAGCTGTCCAGACAGCGATGGAACCCGGGTTGCCGTCGCCGGTTTCATGTCGGGTACACGGATTCGGTCCTCTCATACTCCCATCGCTGTCGACTACTGGATCTTGAACCGATTAGAACGCGGTACTTCCATATCCGTTCCTATTTTATCGCTTGTCTCCTCCCGAATGAACTCGATGCTCCTGCGCTGTTATCCTTGATCCCGCTTAATGTTCCCTCCCGACGTCTACGTAACAGACCTCCGCTCCTTATCCCTTCTCATAGTACACGCCATGGCCAGAATGACCCATTAGTACGTGCGCTCGCGGCCTTTAATGATTCGTATCATTTATTTGATTCTGACATCCCTGCATCCCGTTACCGCTCTCGTCTTCGTGATTCCTCTTCCCTCACCGATATTTAGGCTAAGAAAACATTCGTTTGTTAAACCCATGCGGCATACAATATATAAAAAAAAAAATAATATTATGGATGTACTATTGTTGGGTGCGTACGTTGAGACACTCACTTGCTCTCTCCGTGAGAAGTCTCTCACCGGTAGACGGGCACGAGTGTCCTTCGGGATGCGAACAGCCGAGATCTCCTGCGATCGAGATCGTTATCTCGCAGCCGGGCAAGGAGTCAACAACCAGCAGCCGAACAGAGTGAACCGTGGTGGTGCGGTGTAACGCGTACACGCACGTTATACGAATAAACGAATGTGTTAGATTTTATTGTATTTACGGTGTGTTCGTCCAACTTATTTATACTGTACTCTCGGCATATCACATCGTAAAAACTATAAAGGAGTTTCGTTACAGTAACAAGCTCTATAATCTGCATAATGATCTCCCAGCTCACTTAGACTCACCACGCTCTGGTGGATTGATCATATCATGAGAATGTCGTAGAGACCTTCTAGCGGTCAGAATGTGATGGAGCAACGAATCCAATGCGTCTGACAGAAAGACCAGGATAACAGACTATAAATTCAATCTCTTGTAGCTGTAATAAAAAAAAAAGAATTGGGGGTTTTCTTGGTGTTTGCAGTATCCGATGGTTTAGTCGTATGAAGTTGGTTTTGTGACATAAAACAGTAATGTAGAGTATCTTATCTTGCCTCAAATTAGAAGCGATATCTTGGGATGTGTGATGCGTTTTATTTAAAGCAGCTTTGTTTGATTTATAGTAGTAAAAACAACTCGTAAATTAATTTTAACAGCTTTCAGACAAAAATTTTTCACCCTAAATAAAATAACTTTAATACCAAAATACTATTTCAGTTCATGACACCGTACCAACTTGGATGGCGAGCTGTTGACCTTTTTAAAGATTACTTTAAGTATTCGTTTTTTTACGATTGGCCTGATCGGGCTCGAAAGATGAGCAGCGGTAAGTAGACGGAAGTAAGCGCAACAAAAGATTAGATTTATTTGTTGGTTTTTACTTCCTCCATGCCGGCTGCTGTTTGGTCGATTATTGGTGTTGATCGCTAGAATCGGTTGAGGTCGTACCGGTACACTTTTACACGTAATGTGACATTTGAACCTGAACAAACCTCACAGAGATCAGTCCGGGTGAAGAACCTGCGTGGTTGCGATATCGTACCGGTAGTGTTGCTAATGTTGACGGCTCTGGAGAGGGACTCTAGATCCGTAAACGGCGATCATGTTCGTTCCAAAGCTTTGGCGGTAATGAATAGAGTACTCTGGCGGTGAATAAATAGGCGAAACGAAACTACGATAAAAAAATAATACAAATCGTTTGAATGGAAGGCAGAAGGCAGAAATCGAAAGCTTCCTCCGTCGGTATCAAGTCAAAACAGCACCACAGGCGGCACCACTTGATGACGTGATGATTGATGATGGGTTGACTTTTTTACGCACTTCAGAGGGCAAACACTCTGCCTGCTTTTGTGCACTGAATGGTGACCAGCTAGAAAAGCGATGAATGAAGCATGATACTACTGGTAAAGCGGGAAGTTGTTGGGGGTAAATATAGTGGGGAGGACTATTTCAGCGTAATAATACACTTCAACTATTCGCTCCCGTCGGTTTACAAGAGCTGACCTTGAAGAAGCAGCAAGATATTTGAATTTAAAGTGCAAAGAGTAAAGTTGACAGAGTCAACAAACGAATCATAATAATCAGCGGCATCGTAGAACTTAACCAAACGTTTCTTTTGCATAAATTCTTCCAAAATTCTAAACGAATCCCAGCAACCTTTTGGGAAGCACCAATTGCATCCCACGCTAACCAGTTTCCCCGCGGTTGCGATACGTTCAACGGCTCAAAAGTATAGTTTTACTTCCAGTATCCTTGCGATTGCGAGGATCGGCCAGATGCGATCAGTGTACGGAAGAACAGCAAACAGCCTGAAATATATTTTAACCTCACCAAGCAGTCCTTCGCATTTAGATTGTTCGAAATTGTAGCCGTGACGGAACTCGACTGCAGCGATGTTAGAGATGATAGTTGTTGTTTTTTAATCTCTTTACTTATTCAAACTGGTTTCGAACGTTAAGCGTTAGGCAGGGTCCAATTCAAAGTCGCTAGAACCTGAAGTGCCCGAGTGGAAAACACTAACCCCCACCGTTCACTTCCTCATGCCCCTGGGCACGCGAAGATTAGCGCTAAACGAAAGAGAAATGAAGATGAGGCTGCCTGGTTATTATACAATGCCAGGAACCAACAACTCCAGTCCCAGCAATACCGATCAGTTTTGGGCAGATTCTGGACCGGTTTTGGTTGTCCGTCTCGCCACATACATCTTGTACGGTTTGCAGCGAGTCATAAGATTCACGGGATCCACACAAATCCCCACCAGGTGGGATTGTCGCTTCTTTTTTTTTGTTTGGTCGCAAGCATTATCGATGGATTCTTTCACTTTTTCAGTTCGATTATGCAAATGTGCTGGAACAGATAGAATCTAATACTGTAAGCGATATGACTACCAAACAACCTCCCCAATCTTCTCTCACCTACAAATCTAGAAACTCTACGGCCCTGAAAACAGCAGCCGAAGCAGTATAGGACTATTTTGAAAAGTTCACGTCAGCCTTTATGGTTTATTGAGTACCGTTTAATTAAGTGAGCTTGATGTCTTTTGAATGTGACCCGTCAAGTTATGAGTGTTCGATGGCGTTATATTTGTTACAGGAAGTTCCACTATTTCAAAATTTGTCGTAAATTATAATCGTTCAATCCGTATCGATAATTTAACCTTCGTCGTGTGCGTTTGTAAAACAGGTTCTGAGGAGATGCTTGATGAACTGATAAACGGTATCGTTTAGTGGTAGTGTAGCTTACATTCGCAGAAGCAAACTGATTTATTTTGGAACTAGTCAATATGTCCATAGCCGTACATTGCGAGACCTATAAGAAGCTTGAGAAGCAAGCTTTTAGAAATAAATCCAACTTACTGCTGCTAATATTACCTTTTATTCTAGCTCATCCACATATACCCACAGTGCTGATGTCAGATAAAGTAGACGATAAAATGTATAAATTCAAAGTTCAGAACCATTTTTGATACATAAATCAGGAAGCTAATGGACTCGGAGACTGTAACGGCTGGATCCGAAAACTTGGCATCTTGAAACATAAAAATGAACAAAGTTATTTGTCAACTTCATGAAGTTCGAACAACTGTTGCTGTTGCGCAACAGCCTGCTGTTGAGTTGAGCACGTGGTAATTCGTAAACCTGCCAGCACCGGGACTGACTCTCTCGGATACAATTCTCGACTTTAGACTACTGAGCATTTGTAGAACCATAAACTCAGGCACCCCAAAAACATTTGATTAACCTTAAACTTTAAATCGGACGCTCTTGTTCGAGGCGTGCTATATACTTTCTAGATACGTTGCTATCATTCACCTAACGCAAACCCATAACTTGAGCTTCACTTAACAGTAGTGAACTTTTTTCCTCACAAATCTATAAATAAGTAAACACATCATCGCAGACTGTAGCGAGGCTGTCGGTAAAGAAAACTCGAAACGAAGTTTTGAAGCCCGCTGAAAATAATCTGCTGTTTCGATTGCATTAGAGATCCAGCGCCATTTGCAATTCAAAATACCCATTTTTCCAACACAACCAATCGGCAAAATGGATCTCAGGGTTGACCAGAACGAATCTCTTCACTTCGTTTATTCGTTTACGTCTTCTTTGCCTATTTTGTGTGTGTGTGTGTATGTGTGCTTGTGAGTGCGAGATAATAGAAGTCGAAAGTTGATTCATCTCATCCATCCAGTTCGGGCGCATCACGCTGTTCGCTAAACCGCTAAAACTGGTACGGTGCGCGCGAGAGCATTAGGCGTGATACTGCCGGGCGAGACGCCTTTTTCCACCAATTTGTTAGTTCTGTATGCAGTTATCCTTGAACATGCAATCTTCACTCATCACGCTGCACTGGTCCCCATGGGGGAAACCGATCAGCGTTTGGTACGTCGAGCAGGCGGGGATTTCCGTTTCACATGCATCTGGGAGTATCGACCAGAGTGCTAAAATTGGCGTAAAGTGGAGAATTCATTTTTCTGTGCGCTTTCGAAGATAAGGTTATATGGTTAAACGTCAGGTTTATATGTGCTTTTTTTGTAGAATAAGAAGATTCCTCATGCTTGATGTAGGTTTGAAATCGATCCTCATGTATCTGTATGTAGGAAGATGAAGGAGAATTTTTGTTGTTGGGCAAACATTAACATTTATAACAGATATCCGAGATAGTTGTTTGATGTCGATCTGAGCCACTATTAAGTGTGGGGTGTAAGCAAGTCAAGGAAGCTATACATGTCAGACTGAAACCTCTCTAGATTTTAGAAAAAGTTTCAAATTTGTGAGCTTTTTCCTGCAGTTGCATTTATATTACAAGGCGTGAATATATCTAAGAAGCGGTCACTTCGAAAAGTCTTTACGGAAAGATCCTAGAGCTAGAGCACGAAAGCAGGGAAGTCTAGGACTCTTGCGTGCACCAACCATGGCAAACTCGATCCATTATAAATCTTGCCGATAAATATCAACATCTCAAGTCTATCAATACTCGCACGAGGATGTCTGAGGACTACATTTGACTACCTTCTCTATCTAACCTCTTAATTTCTTTAATTGTAAAATACTCCTACCACACAAAACAATGAGCTGGGATGTATCTCTTCTCAAAAATCACCGAAACCAAATTAATTGCACAAACAAACAGCACAACTTTTCTCCAGATGGTCGCCAGTTCTTCAGAACCCCAGAGTTCTTGATACTTTGAATACATAATCAGTTAGAGACCGAAAGAAGAAGAAAAAAAGCACAAAGACAGGAAAATGAAAACAAAAGTATAAACCAGCAATCCTCCTGGAATTGGATACCATAAAAAACAGGTTCTCCCGACAAGCATTTGCATATTTTCGGTGCGGTACGCCGTAGCGTCCACGATCATTAGCGTGTGCTTTGCAAAACGGGTAAAAAAAAACAAAAACCCGCTCCTTTGGAGCAAGGAGCGTCTAGCGAGAGTAAAAAGATAGCGCCCAGAAATATATTCTAATTAAAAAAGGGGAGAAAAACAACAAACCCACATCCCACAAAAATAGTTCTTCTGCCAGTGGAAATAGTTTAGACGAAAACAGCATCAAATATTCTAATGAAGAATCAAAAGGGCAAAAGTCGTACCGCGCGCTCCACCTATTCTTGATGCTTTTGCTCCAGGAAATCATGGAAACCGAATGCACGTACAAACAACGAATGATAAATATGTGTACAAGTTAAAGTTGTTGTTTTTTTTTTATTTATAAAACAACGCTGCTCACTTGGCATTGGAATCCATTAAGATCGCGTTATGATTAGAAGTATATTGAAATTTATGTAATTAAATTAAGTCCTCCGTGCCAAAACGCTGCTAAGCAGAACATTTTGCACCCAAAACATTTGGCAATATTTTAGTTAAAAAAAAAACCCAACTTGACGATCAACGGCCTGCAGCAGCTTAACCAAACAAATATCTATTTACAACCAATACATAGGTTTGCGAGGATCGGGTTTTTTTTGTTGGCAATTTTTTTTTGTTATTCATTCTTTACATATGCTCGGATTTTGTCAATAGTTGTCGCTTCACACCCGGCAGGTGAGCAAATTCGTCCGAAGCTACTGCGTGGTACCTGTTGGTGGGGATGGAGCAGATAAGTAGCAGACTCACACAGAGACATCTTTTCCTGCATCATATCTAATCCTATCTAAATGGG